>CAUHTR010000853.1:0-100743 GCA_959609185.1 Schmidtea polychroa | reverse complement strand
TTGATTCAGTGTCTAATCGGGAACATTAATTTCATATTGACTTCTTCTCAGATTATGACAAAGACCAATTTCCAAAAACACAAAAAAGATTGAAAACGCGCTATTTCTGTAATAATGTAGTAAAATCAGCAGAAAGTAGACAATTTCCCTCTGTAAATTTTTATAGTTTGTTCTCTCAATATGCGATATTAATACCACAACCTGACAGTTATCAAAGAAGTTATATAAACAATTATTTCAAAGAGGTTATCTATAAATATGGCACGGGTCCTTAATGGGTTAAGAAAATTTTTAACAAAAATTTAATTATTTTACAATATTTATTTTATTGTCATATATTAATAAATTAAGTTAATTTTTGAATACTAAAATTTATCATAGAAACTTGGCTATCGGTTGAGAGGAAATTTATACGTGGCATTATACGATTTCTGGTGTAGACAGAAAGATGAATTAAATTTGAGGTAAATTGATAATTTCATTAATTAAATTAAAAAAAATAAGAATTAATTTTATTTCTATTATTATTTTTATTACTGTTATAATTATCATTAACTATATCTCTTACTTTTAGATTATGGTAAAAATTGTATTTGTTTGAAAAGGCTGTCCCGAAAATTTCTGTAAAATATAGAACAAAATATTGATCGATAGCCTAAAAATAAATGAAGATTAAGAAAATTGTAAATGAAAGTTAATCAAATATATCAAAATTATCATTGCATTGAAAATCAATTACTTTAACCAAATAAAAAGACAGAAATATTAAAAGTGTTGATATATTTTGGTATTGGCATGTTTGACGCTTTGTAATTAATGTATATAAATAACCCAGAAAAACAATTTAGAATGAGATTTCAATTTCAAAATTCAGATGTTTAGTTTGAAAATTTATAAAAATATCATTTTGTTCAATTGAAGTTTAATTGGTATTTAAAGTTCTCCTTTTCTTCAGTATATCGATTGGTTATCCTTTGTTTCTGCTTTTTTTGACAATTTAACTTCAATAACGTCCTACACAGAAACAAATATCATAATAAGGATATTGAAAGAATGAATTCAACCCCAAAAAGATCTAAAGATACAACACAAAAAAAGAAATATTTTTATCTGAATATTCCATTCATCACCGACATACTCGACTTCAATATCCTGAATGAACTTAAAAGCACTGACCTTCCAATTCGTATAGCACATAAGTCTTGGACATTGAGGGAAGCTCTAGTAAACAACACAAAGAAAGAAAACAATTGCACAATGGAAAACTGCCATACACCGAAGAAAATATGCTTCCGAAAAATGTTGTCTACTGCATCACGTACAATGTATGCAAAGAAATATACATTGGAAGTATAATCAGGAACTTGCACCAAATAGTTAAAAATCATATAGATCCTGCTAGAAAATCCTGTGTATACAGACATCTCCAACAATGTCAACCGAGAAAGGAAAGAAAAAATATTTAATTGAGATCTTAGTCAATGGAAACATTCAAAAGAAAATTGTCAGATTTAAAGAGCCAATTCTAATTATAAACAGATGGCCAATAATCGACAATAAATTCGAGATCAATGAAATCATCAGTCTGATTAGTTGTTATTGACCTTGAGAAAATTTCTTTTAAAAATTAAATATTTAAAAATAATATCAAAAAACTAGATCAAATTTTAAAGAAGAGATCGTTAGAAATAAAAATCAAAAAATAAAAGTATTTAAAAAATTGAATTGCATATATAAATAGTTATTAAAAACTTTTTGTTATAAATATTTTAGGATATTATTTATTAAAAGTTTTTATGAGTTCGTTATAAAAATTTAAAAATCTTTTTTATTATTTTATTTTTAGATTTAGAGGAAATTTAACTAAAAAAATTTTAAATCTTTCAAAAAGTTTTATTGTGATTTAGTTAATTTTTAACCAATAGGAAGAAAAAGGAAATAAAAAAATTGATTAAAAAGAATTTGAAAATTAAAGCAACTAAATTCCAATAAATTGAAAAGGACTGTTTTTATAGTTGAAAATTCTTTCATTTTATTAAATATATACTTGTCAGCAAAAGGCTTAAATTATCACTTAATTGTTCAACATTTAATTAATTCTGCTACCAAGAGATCATTACTTTATATTTATTAGAATTTTAAATATTATAATTGTTAATTATTTCATAAATAATAACTAAAATTTGCAAGTCAAATCTATTGAATTGTAAAACATGCCGTATTTTTTATTTGTATATTCCGTTAGTTATTTGCAGTACATGCATAGTCCATAAGATTGATAAGAGTTGTAAAATTGTATGGGTCATTAATTTTACAAAATATAGAGGGAAAATGTTTCAGTTATTTTAAAACTAATTTCAAAATATTTCAAAAAATATATATAATCAAATTAAAATATCTGATAATGTAGCGAAAATAATTTATACAACAAAATTTATAACGTAAAAATAATTCACCAACAGGGATTTCAATTTGATAGTAGTTAAGAATTCAGCGAAATTTTACCTTTGATAATTTTTATTTTTAATCGACTTTTTAAAATTGTTAATTATTTCTGATCCCTATAGTGACTTTGAAATTGTAATTTTTCTGTAATTTCTTTTTCTCGTGTTTCACTAAAAGGAAAACATATCAATAAAAGAGAAAATTATAGAGTAATAAATATTAATATAAAACAATATAGGATATTTAATATAGAAATTATCAAATTTTTATTATAATGATGGCTGTAGAATTTCATTATTTTTATTATGATAATTATAAAAATAATTATAATAATAATTATAATAATAATTATAATAATAATTATAATAATAAATATAATAATTATAATAATTATAATAATAATTATAATAATTATTATTATAATTATTAAAATAATTATAATAATTATTATTATAATTATTAAAATAATTGTTACAGTTTATTTAAAGTTAACGTTGTATTTCTTGTTTACAACAGTAATTCGTTGATCCATTATTTAAATTACTGATAGTATTTATGAACTGTTTCAATAATTTTAATTTATTTTTATAATAGCATTTATTCTCTTGTATCAAGATCCATATCAGATTTCCTGCTTCTGGCGAAATAAGTATTAAATTTCCTAAATATCAGCACGATATTTCTTAAAAACATTGTTGTATTCAATTTAACCCATTTGATCAACACATGAGAACAAATTAAATTATTTATTTGAACTTTGAAAGAATGTAAACATATTTCTCATGTTTATCTAATAATATTGTCAATTATTGTCAGTAATATTCTCTCACCCAAATAAGTGTAAGGACCGTCCCTAAGGGACGAATTATATATTTTGTGTTATAAATAGATTTAAATAAAGATTCTTTTGAAACTTTTATAGTGGAATGTTTATTTTAAAATAAAAAAAGAGATTATCGTGAAAATCGTGAATTAGTAGAAATAAATTACAAGCGCTTGAATAAGAATATACCGAAAATTTGTATTAATTATAAATTAAAATATTAACGCATAATCTGAATGGAAATTAAGATAAAAAAATTTGATAATAAAAACAGATCATAGATAAAAAAGTAAATGATTTTATTTTGTTAAAAAAATACAAAATTTTATGACAGAAAAAATTTAAATTCTAAATTTTTAAATGTTTTTATAAGAACTTTTTTTTCCAATTTCACCACTGATTTCTTTTCCATTGTATTTATTAAAAAGCTTGAAGACTATGAATCTGTGTCATTAGTTACTGATTCATAGTCTTCAATCTTTTTAGTAAATAAAAGTTTTTAATTTAAAGTGATTTTAATTTTGATTTATTTAAAAAAGACCCTGTAAATTTCGAGAAATTTTTCTAGATAATTTAAAATCGAAGTGTTTAGATCTTTTGCCAAAAACAGCAGATAAAAAAGACAAAAAAAATTCTGGAAAATTAGGTAAATATCTAAAAGTAGAAAAATATATATTCTCATAAAGGTGGAAATAGTTATTTAAAGGAGGTGTTTTGATTCTATTAACAACAGAGTACTGATATTTAGAAAAGGGATAGCAAGTTTATTTTTTACATAATATATAAACAAATTATTGAGGCTACAAAAAAGGGAAAGGTAAAAATTGTTAAATTTCAAGGAAACAACAAGCCAGTAAAAAATATTAAAAAATGCAATATAAATCCCTCTATTTGACAAATAAAAAACTAACCGTAAAACGATAGTTTTTAAAACTCTCTTTATATCTAACTCTTTTACATTCTCTCAAAGTTAAAATTTTAATATGCGTGCTCAATGCTATAAAATATTTAATATTACGCAAAATCACATTGTTAAGAAATTATTTTGAAAGGAACATGTTATTAATATTTTGAGAGAAATTTTGAAAATATTAATAAAATTGAAAATTTTCAAAAAAGTTAATTATAGTACTTCCGATCGATTAAAATTTTTAAAGAATGTATTTTTCTAGGCGACGAATCTATCTGCCAAATTTCAGCTCGATCGATCACGGGAAGTGGGTTAATTAATTCAAACATACATACAAAGTAAAGTTAATATAGAGAGTTTTAAAATGTATAAAAATGTCGATTAAGTAAGTAATTAAAACAACAATAAATCGACCAATAAAATGTATGGCTTCATATCACATGAGATTTAGATGGAAGGGGAACAATTCATTAAATATGGTGGGGAATTGTTATGAATTTTACATGTAAAGAAACGGATTGCACTTGATTAGGGACTGGTGGAATAACAATTTAATATAAAAATTGAGAAAGTGGTAGAACTTTAACACACAAACAAAACACATAATGAAAAATGCATGTAAACTTTCTACATATAGAAATGTTGCATGGAATAATATCACAAACTCTCCTGAATTCAATCTTACTATTTTTGAGTTGTAGAGAAAATAAAGAGAAAAAAATATTAAATGAAGACGAATTTCATTTATAATGATTATTATGAATATCAAAAGGTTGTAGAAAAACTTTACAAAGTCAATATCAAAATATATAGACTAGTTTCGAATATTCGCAAATCTTTCATAGAATACATAAATAAATAAAATTATATGGCGAATTATATATATATATATATATATATATATATATATATATATATATATATATATATATATATATATATATATATATATATATATATATATATATATATATATATATATATATATATTATAAAGGCCCGGGTCACTCACTCACTGATTCTGTAACGCTCAATTTTTTTTTCAGTTATATTTTATTAAATTTATCTACTTATTGTTATAAGTAACTTAAATGAATAAATAAATAATAATTATTTGTTATTATATTATATATAAGTATTTATTATAATATTCATTTACTCAACGACAATCGTATTTTCACGTGTAATAGTGTGTATAGAGAAATTTTGTAATAAATAATTCATTCTTATGAACTGAAAATTATTTACTCATTCTTTTTACTGAACTCATCCACATACCAATTTTTGGTTTTCGAACACACTGATTCGAACGCATGCAATAAGTTTCACTTGAAGGACTTGGGATTTTGAGAAAAAAGCGCCGTAGGCGCCCGGGAAAAACATAGTATAACAATAATTAAAAATTATTTTAAATTGTAAAATATCAAATACAAAATGAAATTTTGTAATTTCATAATTGAAAATAAAAATTTCTGACAAATAATGACTCATCTTTTGATTTGAAAATCAACCTGTATGATAAATATTATTATTCCATGCAAACAGGTGTACTATTAAAAATCAAAAATAATATACATACACATATACTACACACAATATATAAGGTATATGTCAGAGAGACGTGAAGGTAACTTGACTTGTATCATATTTTCTTTTCAAATTCCTATATAGAATAAATATTTCTTTTTACAATTAAAGAAATTTATTTCAATGTATTTTTTAGCTAGCTAAACCTCTAAATAATAATAAATCTTTTGCTATTTTTAATGAAAAATGATTTAAAACGCTTGAATGAACTAATTTACCAAAGATGTTTTAAAAAATCTGGAAATAAGAACTGCATTGACGAATTATAAAACTACACGTGCTTTAATGCGACTTACTTTCAATAATATTTAGTTTTTTATTTGGATTTTTAATCAAAATTGTTTATTTTTACTTAGTGACAAATTAATGTATACAAAAGGCTTAATAATTTTATTAATTATATAAATATTCTGTAATTTTAGGTTTCGGATTTCTATTCATATACAATAAATAATATTTAATAGTTTCGATATTTTATACAGTTGATGTTTTTATTTATTTCTATAATATTTTTGGTTATTGTTATAATAGTAGTATACATGAGAAAAAATATTGACTGATTATGAAAATTAATTATTTAGAGCCGGCTGGAAAGTAAGTGCCATTGACATATCTGACGCAGACTGGTGGACAGGAAAATGCAACGGAAAATTCGGATATTTTCCTGCAAATTACGTCCAAACCATCCATCAAGGCGAACATGTTTGGCGAGTCATTCGTGAAGTATCTGTTGTCGATTCAAATCAAACTCCAGTTAGATTATATAAAAATCAAGTAATCTTTTAAAGAAAATTTTATTTTGATTAAACGCATAAAATCAAATTTATTTAACAAAATTGTTTACCACAGTTTAATTTCCATTACAATAATTCGATTATGATATTTCATGTATTTTCATTATGGCAAAAGATCAAAAATCAATTTCTAATGCAACACAATATTGAAATATCATACTAACAATTGACAAGGCCGAAAATTTGTACTGCAAAAAATTAATTTTTGATATTTTGTCATAATGAAAATAAATGAAATATTATTAAAAATGAAAACAGATCAAAGTTAATCAAAAAATAAAAGATTTTTTTGATATTGATGCGATTACCATAAATATATGCAAATTAGTAAAACTTGGTAAATAAACTTGTTCTATTAGAAAAAAGTTAAGTTTATCTAAATTTCGTTTCTTTTGAGATAGGAAAATTTTTAAATGAATTTTTTTAAGTCTACTCTTGGTTATATTTTACTGTACAATGAATAAAATACAACAATAAGTTTATTTATAAATAAAAATTGTGAAATTCAATAAATTTTTATTTGTATAATTGAAAAATCTAGAGATAATTTTGTAAATTCAGAAATTCAAACTTGACATTATTTTCAACAAATAAATTATTATTGTGCAAGCTGTAAATTTATATAAGCTTATGATCACCCTTTGTGGTCCGTAAAAAAAAAGTTACCCACCAGGTCCACAATTTTTTAATGATTTTTTGTATATATGATTTTCTTGAACTAAATTGGGTTTTCTTTAATAAAAGGTATTTTTTGGAATTAAAATTTTATTTTATGACAATCATACAATATAAATAAGTGTCAAGTTAGACTCGACATAGGATCGCAAAGGGTTAAAGTAATATTTTGATCAATACATGTTATTAAAAAGACTTAGAATGAAAAAAAAGATAAATTAGAAATAGCTATTGGATTCAGATTAAAAAACTAATTGGAAACTTTCCAGTTAATGGAAGTATAGAAAGGTTTTTTAAGTTGCATATAAATAAATACTATTCAAAATAAAATAAAAAGCCAAATAAATAAATATGATGGAAGAAAACTAAAACTAGGTGAAGTTAAAGAATTTTCCAGAACTGCACAAGTTTCAAAAATCAAAAAATATTTTGATGGAAATGTTTGTATTGGTAATCTTTAAAACTTCTTAGAGCAACGATTCTTCAATGTTTTAAATGACCACAGAATTAATAATAAATAAAATAATGTTGATAATAATTTTATCGAAAAATAATCTTTCAATAATTATTAATCTCTTAGAAAAAAATAATTAATCATAGTGCATAAATACTCATGTACTTTAATATAATTATCGTCTGAACATGCAAAATTACAAAATATTGAAACAGATGTTTCATGAAATAAGGAAATAATAATAAAATATATAATAATAATAATAATAATAATAATAATAATAATAATAATAATAATAATAATAATAATAATAATAATAATAATAATAATAATAATAATAATAATAATAATAATAATAATAATAATAATAATAATAATAATAATAATAATAATTAATCAAAAAAACGTGGCAATGATTTAATAATAGAGAAACGCCAACTCAATAAATTCAACATAAACGCGATATATTTCAATTGTACAACAATCTTCGTCAGGCCGCAATCTGGATAATCAATAATAAGACATAAAATATGCAATATCTAAACAAATTAACTAATAATAATCATCTCCAAACTGTATAAAAAATTTTTAAAAAAATATTTTAAAAAAAAATATTTCAAAAAAAACATTTTAAAAAACCAAACCATATTTTACATAACCCACATACATATTATTTTAAAATTAAATTTTAATTTAATAACATTTAACATTCAACATAAAATTAACAAATTTAAAAAAATTACATAGTTTACAAAACACAAACATAATTATACCACAAACAAGACTCCCAACCTTCATCCTTCAATTACTTAAACACATTCAAAATCTCCGTGGAACGGGCAACTTGATCATTTATTTTTGGATTTAAATATCTAATCAACAATGCCTCACAAGTTACTCGTTCCCAATAATTACTTAAACCTTTTGAAATAATTTTAAAATCAGAGATACCTATTTTTTTACTGACACATTTCCTAACATGATTATTAATATTAGTCAATCCTTTTGGTCGACAGTGTTCAAGAACTCGGGTGCAGAGATGACGGGCAGTCTCTCCAATGTATATGGCATTACACCCATTACATGAAAATTGATACACAAGCTCAGAACACAAACCAATTGGCGTTGGACATTTACTAGTAAACATACTGCTAACTTTGCAAGAAGTGGAAACAATCCTGAATTGATCCTTGTCTACATATTTGAGAATTTTATGTTTAAATTCTCTGAAACCCTCCGAATAAGGCAATACTAACACATATTTCGGCTCCATGCGATTGGATCGATTCTTGTCACTTTCCGAATTTAAAATAGTACTTTCCTCAGGATCAATAGGTACCTCAGATTCAGACGTACGCATACCAACGTTATCAGATTTAAACATTAACTTATCCACAGTCACTTTTGTTATCTTCTCAAGAAAAGATTTAGAGTAGCCATTTTTAAGTAACAACTCAACCAATACATCAATACTTTTTAATGAATTAGCAAACGTGGAGGATAGTGACCAAGCACGAAACACTAATCCTCTCACCATATTCCTTTTATAATTAAACTCACAAAAACTATCAGGCGTTGTATATAAACCAGTATCCGTCGACTTTCTATATATTTCAGTCTCATAATGTTTCGATTTGCGTTGAATGAGTAAATCTAAAAACGCAATCGATGACCCTTTTTCTTCCTCACATGTGAATTTAATATTCTTATGCAAATCATTCATAAAATTTAAAAACGGCATTACATGTTCACGACTCTCAAACACCAAAAAAATATCATCCATTCTCAAATATGTAGACAAGGATCAATTCAGGATTGTTTCCACTTCTTGCAAAGTTAGCAGTATGTTTACTAGTAAATGTCCAACGCCAATTGGTTTGTGTTCTGAGCTTGTGTATCAATTTTCATGTAATGGGTGTAATGCCATATACATTGGAGAGACTGCCCGTCATCTCTGCACCCGAGTTCTTGAACACTGTCGACCAAAAGGATTGACTAATATTAATAATCATGTTAGGAAATGTGTCAGTAAAAAAATAGATATCTCTGATTTTAAAATTATTTCAAAAGGTTTAAGTAATTATTGGGAACGAGTAACTTGTGAGGCATTGTTAATTAGATATTTAAATCCAAAAATAAATGATCAAGTTGCCCGTTCCACGGAGATTTGAATGTGTTTAAGTAATTGAAGGATGAAGGTTGGGAGTCTTGTTTGTGGTATAATTATGTTTGTGTTTTGTAAACTATGTAATTTTTTTAAATTTGTTAATTTTATGTTGAATGTTAAATGTTATTAAATTAAAATTTAATTTTAAAATAATATGTATGTGGGTTATGTAAAATATGGTTTGGTTTTTTAAAATGTTTTTTTTGAAATATTTTTTTTTTAAAATATTTTTTTTAAAAATTTTTTATACAGTTTGGAGATGATTATTATTAGTTAATTTGTTTAGATATTGCATATTTTATGTCTTATTATTGATTATCCAGATTGCGGCCTGACGAAGATTGTTGTACAATTGAAATATATCGCGTTTATGTTGAATTTATTGAGTTGGCGTTTCTCTATTAATAATAATAATAATAATAATAATAATAATAATAATAATAATAATAATAATAATAATAATAATAATAATAATAATAATAATAATAATAATAATAATAATAATAATAATAATAATAATAATAATAATAATAATAATAATAATAATAATAATAATAATAATAATAATGTTAATGTTAATTCTAAATAATTCTAAATATATATATTTTTTGAAACTAAATACTTTAACATGTGGGTTTCAAAAATTAAAATTCTATGTCAATTTTATGAAGTTTATCCAAATTATTGCATATCCGAAATAAATAAGGTTTAAATAATAATTTGAGAGCTCACAAAATACGTGTTTCTTGAACATATGGTTAATTTTATTAAATATCTGTAATTATTATTATTATTATTTTATTATTAAATCCTAAGAAGAGTCAGTATTTCCTTTTTTTCTACGGTTATGATTTAATTATTTTCTGTGTATATAGAGTTTTATATTGTGTACATTATGGCCATAAGTTGGCTTTTACTGGACTAACGATTCTATGTCGTATATTTTATAATCTTTTCTAAGTGTCCACGTTTCAAAATATAAAGTTGCAAGTATAAAAAACTTTAAATTTAATTTCAATTATTGTATAATTACCTTGAAAGTAAATATTTTAAAAAATTACCAACTTTTATGAAATTGTAAATATCGGTTGTGTTCTCAATGTTCTATACGAATCACCTTCAAAAATTAATGCGTAACTGTGAAAGACTCAAATACAAACACGTGGACTATGATCACTTAAATGCTCATTTTAATACTATATTCATTGGAAATTCTCAGTGTCCACAAATGTGTACATGATGTATTAAATCATTAACATAAATTCGATTAAAAATGTTCATGTTAACACTTTAATTACTATTTAAGATATTTTAGTTTCAAAATTAACCCTTAGTATGGAATTTATGTCAACAGAATTTTGGCAGTTATTAGCAAGGTAGGCTGAGTGAAGTGAGACGAGTGGGAGTTACAAATAAATGACCTTGTCAAGAGAAAACACAAAATGGTGTTATTCATTGGATATTGTTTGCAACAAACAGCGATCGCACCAATTGGTGTTTATCTGCATTAAGGGGTCAATCTTAATTTTCCACTTGCCGAGTAACAATTTTGATTATTAAAATAAAGTGTATTTGTAATAGAGTATTTTATTAACTCAAAGAATTTTTATGTCAATTTCACCTAATACATAAATGCCTAGATCCTTGTACAAACTGGTTCACAAGATGGAGATCAAATTCTTATTCGTACCAAAATAAATACAACATTTTGGTGCCCTATTGATTGTGTTACAAAAGTGGTTGATAGTTATTAAAATTGTGTATTTTTTTATTGAAAAATGTGCAGATTTTTGTGAAATTGTCTTGAATGAAATTTTGAAAAATTTATGAAATTTATTGTCACTTCTAAGATGTAAAATTTTATTGTGCAAATTTTGTGGAAATTGAGTCCATAATTAAATAATAAATTAAAAATATATATGTGTAGATTGAAATTTATTGTAATAAAATTTATCATCCTAACATAATTGTCAAAGTTCCAATCAACCTGTTTTGATTTTTGTTTGTTTTTTTGTCTTATTTAGTGAATTTTAATTATAAAAATTGTTCCCATTGTAGAAATTTTTAGCAAATCTTTTAATGATATTTCATTTATTTTCATTCTGTCAAAAATCTGGTTTGCATAGAATTAAATTTTTTTTATCCTTTGTCAGAATAAAAATAAATAAAATATCATTAAAAATAGGAAACAGCTCAAAGGTGACAAAAACACCATATTTTAATTATGATAATAAGAAAGTTAATCTGTATTAATTTTTAACCATTTCAGGATCCCACGTATATTTACAAAGGTCCTAAATACAATAAAATTTTGAAGCTCTAAATTTATGAAGTTTGTTTGAATTATAATTTCATTCATTTTTATGAGAGGTAATTTTGATAATCATTAAATTTTACAAATAATTTGATAGAGATTTTAAAAAATTTTCATATTTTTCATACGAAACAAGAATAGATATATTCGCTACATTTGGTGACATTGGGATATTTTTCTCGGCTGACATATTTCCAAAAATCTTCTTCAGATTTTCTGGCTTGTCACGGTAGTAAACGGAATTTTTCCCAGACATTGTGAGAGATCGACGATCGACCAAAATTGGCCTAACAATCGACCGGTCGATCTCGATTGACTTGTTGGCCACCCCTGATTTAGGGTATCATTCAGTAAATTCTTGATAAAAATAAGAATATTTGAGCAACTTTTACTGAATTCTTAGGTAATATAGTTAGTAAAATCATTTTGAGTATTTTAGTTAATTTATAAATATCAGTGTTATTTTTTACAGTTTGATATATATATATATAAGAAAATCTATATGCAACAAATTTAAATAAATCAATAAAAACGATCATTTGGGTAGCATATAGTAAATTAATAGGCCATTTAGTGAAAAATATGGTCATTTTATAGCAATATTTAACAAATAACAATCAGCGCCGTACTATCGCAAGTGCAACAAGTGCAATCGCACTGGGCCCCCTATTTTTGAGGGGCCCCAAATATTAAATACATTAGAAAAACTTCTCCAATACCATAAATTACTACGAATTGAAAGAAAAAAAAATTTGAAAATTCAAAATTCGTTTAACTTTCAAAAAAAATCTAGTTGGCAACGATTTAATTTGAAACAAATACTTTATAAATTTTATAAAAATTACTTTATAATTGCTATTATTTTTTTAAATACAATCAATAAAAAATTTATTCAAATTTAAAAAAAAAATTTTTTAGTTTCTGCACAGGGCCCCCAAAAGTTACAGCACGGCGCTGATAACAATTAACAATAAATAGACATTTTAATTATATTTAGCAAATTCTTAGATCATTTAGTGAAAAGATGATCATTTTCATACTCGATTTAGTTAGTTTGCGATTACATTCAGAAAATTAGTCAATTTAGTTAGAAATACACTTTTAATTGGTGAAATATTTAACAAAATCTTAGATAATTTATGTATATTTGTAATAAATTGCTGTTTAGGATAATATTACGAAAACATTGCCATTTTGAGTATTTTCATAAGTATTTTAGTTAAACTTGGAAATTTTCTACATCCCATGATAGACAGTCAAATGAAAGAGTAATAAGAATAAAGGTGGAAATTATATGTTTGGTATCGAAATACATTGTTTGATATAGTATAAATAAATAACTTCATAAATATTAAATATAAATGAAACTAATTAGTCGATTAATAAAACAAATATAAGAGTTTAGGGCGAAATAAATTTTTGAACCAATATAAATTTAAGGAAATGAAATTTTTCTTTTAAAGATTAACGCGATTATTTTACAGCTTTTTGGATTAACATGGATTCAAGGAAATGAGATTTTTCTTTTAAAGATAAATGCGATTAATTTGTAGCCGATATAGAATCTCAAAAAAGAAGTCCATAGAGAAATTGGAAGTTGCTAATATAGAGTTAATGGTGACGTGAACTTAATGTATATAATAAGAGATATTAATGAAGGGGGAATCATTTGTAAACAGGGGATCATAAATGGGGATTAATCGTTAACCCTTGGTAGTCTACAATGGGCCGAAACGAGAATCAGGAGAGAACCAACTGATTCCCAAGTCTACTTCAAATTGTATAAGCTAATTTTGATTTCGAATGCGAGTGAATGAATGGAGTTGAATGTCGGAACAACGAGAGTCGATAACTTAGTTGTGCTAAAAAGTTTTCAAAGGTTAATTCCTTTCATTCAGGACATGTCAAAAGGATCGTCGTATTCCCAGGTGGTTACCCATCCAAGTATTAACAAGGCCTTAGTCTGCTTAACTTCCGTGATCGAACGAGATCGTGTGAATCCAGGTTAATATGGTCGTGGACAAACAGTATACTATTTTTCCAACCAAATATTTAAACATTGAATGTCAAAACTTCTATGTGTCCAATGTATGCTGCGATGAATATAAGGAATGTTTGAACGAATGATAAAATGAATGGTTGGAGTATGATGGGATCAGACACAAAAATCTTAATAAAGAGGGTCTACACAGAGCGCAAATTAAGAACACGACACAATTATCATTAAGTCCGATTGAAATACTGATGAATAAGAATCGGAAATAGAGTCAGGCTAAGTTGCCATCAGTGAGGGGGAACAACACGAAGAGATGAGTTACCGTGAATATGACACATCTTATTTTGGAATTAATTAAGAGACCTTTACAAATTAAAGTACTTCATATTCCTTTTTATTGATCCAATTAATGGAAAACTTGAGATCCGATAAGGAGGCCGCACTGAAACAAGGGACAGAACTGGGGGGTCGAAAGCACCTGGTTCAGTTCCACAGAAAAGCAGAAGAAACTGAAACTGATCCAGCAACTGCGACTCCAGAGTCAGCAGGATCAGGTAAAGATGAAAGCGCTCCGGCTCCAGGTGCGACGGCTGGAGAAGTAGGTACACCAAAATTCTATTGAATAAGAGTTGGCCAAGCAAATTCAAACAGCGGCGACAGAGATGAGGGACATCGCCAAACAACGATCGGCCACCTAGAAAATGAAGCGTTTCAGAAAAGTCAAATGTGCTCGGCTCAAGGCGTGTCACAGATCAATATTAACTAGAGAACAATCCTAATTCATTATGTGATCATGTTTATGTCCTCGGATTAAATAGATCTATGGGTTTTACATTTAATTAACAAGCCTTCTATCGGCAGTCCGCGAACCTGCTTGAGTGCCTGCTGACAAAGGTATTCTCGCTTTTTGCTGACACTCACCATCAATGGGATATGTTGGGACCCGCCAAATTTTTGATTGTTCCGTTGACCTTGGAAATGTCTCGAAAATTCTTCTTCCACTTCCTCCTCCAAAATCTATCTACGGCCTCTACTGGTACCCTTACCATAAACCAGTAAGCAAGATCACAATGAAAGAAGAAGCTGACAAGGTGATGGATTTGACGCCGACAGGCACCAAAGAGGTCCCTTCAGTGGTAACAGTTGTGACATTGAAATTTAAGTAATTAGGTAAAAAACAAAAGGTTTTGTTTTAATTATTATTATTAATTATTTGCATTGACTTAATATTTGTGTTACCCCTAGTGACGATGGTAGTATATGTATTTCACAATTGTTCCGTTTGTATTAAGTGCAGTTTAATCACAGAATCCCGTTCTAATTATGCATTCGGTAGATTAGGCTCTGATGAGACGCCATTAGAAACGAAAGAGTTTGTGTTTTCTATCAACACCATGTACCCAGGGAATCTGAAGATTTAGCAGGCCTAGGGGTTTTCACATTTAGTTTCGGGTTCCATACAGGGTTCACATTATCAACGTCATTTATGATGGGTGCAGTCTAGTCACAGCATGATTTCAATTTGGTTTTATGACGAATGACAGTTGAATGATGATAATAGAGGAGACGAATTTGCTTTATTCTCGTAGTCGAGTAGGTCAACAACCACAACCCCATTATGTCAGTACATCATAAGCCATAGTAATATGACTCATCTTTTGTTGACGACCACCCATTAGCGCACAAGACCAACTTCACTTGTAACCGATGTTTATTCATAAAAAGAACATTATATTGTATAATAACAAGAGTATAGGCCTGCGGAAGTCATTTGGATTGCATTGAAAATTACCATCTCACCTTATATTCAGAAATTATTAAATATTGTTTATTCATGTTTACTTGGAGTTTCCAAGCATTTTGAGTGAACTTCTGGTGGTGTATGTATTTTCGAAATATTAAAGGAAGCCGACATTTCGGTTGGTCCTTGGGAAACATTATGAGAATTAAAAATATATTTTGAAATTGATTTATTTTATTAATGTTTATTTCTAAAATTTTTATTTTAACTTTTCAAGTTAATTTAAAATATTCCATTTTTATAAATAACTACAATATTTTCGGTGTATTAAAATTTCAATTATTTAAAAACTTAAAATGTTGCCTTATTGTATTCTTTAAATATTTAAAATTTTAGAAGAAATAAATTTACAAAATAGATTTATTACTGTAAATTTAAAAAATATATTTAATATTGTATTTTTTAATTTTTGATTTTAATAAATATGTTAGATTAAAATAAAATAATGTTTCTTTAAACGAATAGAATTAACATTACAAATATTATAATTTTTTAAAATGTCTATAGTTGATTTCGAAGGTTTTGTTGACCGCGAAGAAGATGACGATAATGTTGAAAAGACTGAGGCCATTGAACAACTATGGGAGAAACAGCAGAAAAGTGTATGTGATTGATAAATTGTCATTTTATTTTCAATATTTTTTTATTTTTTTTAAATACTAGACTTTTACTGCTTGGTGCAATTCACATTTGCGCAAAGTCAATACAGCTATAACTGTTATTGAAGAGGACTTCAAAGATGGATTAAATCTTATGAAATTGCTAGAAGTTATTAGTGGCGAGTCGCTTCCAAAACCAGACAAAGGAAAAATGAGAGTTCATAAAATAGCCAATGTTAATAAATGTCTACAGTTTATTCAAGAAAAAGGTGTGAAACTGGTTTTAGTAGCTGCAGAAGGTAAGTTATTTAAAATAAAATATTTTTTGTTATAAACCTGAAATAATAATTTTCATTTTGAATATATTTTTAGAAATCGTTGATGGAAATGTTAAAATGACTCTTGGAATGATTTGGACAATTATTTTAAGATTTGCAATTCAAGATATTAGAATTGACGGTAACTTTTATTAATTTATTAGAAATTGTAATAAATATATATTTAGACATGAGTGCCAAAGAAGGTCTTCTTTTATGGTGCCAAAGAAAAACCAGCCCGTATAGAAATGTTCGAGTGAATAACTTTCACATGAGTTTTAAAGACGGTCTCGCCTTTTGTGCATTGATTCACCGCCATAGACCCGAATTGATTGATTACAAAAGCTTAAGCAAGGTGGGTTTAATAATTTGCTTAATAATTTCTTTCTAGATTAATAATAAAAATTTATAATTACTTTTTAAAAACTATATTTTAAATCTTTTGTAATATAAATGGAATTTAAGTGAAATCTCCTTTTGCAAAGTTTTCTAAATTTGAAATTTTTATATAAAATTGCTTATAAAACATTTGGTTTAATACTTAACATATTAATGGGAATAATCATTAGTTGTAATCTATCTGCTTATACGTAACTTGCTCAAACGCTTGGGAACCTACAGACAACATGGGGCACTCATGATAATCTATGACTGATAATTTGATGAGAAAATGTTGAATGTCCATTTGTAAATATACAATATCCAAATTTTTCGACATGGAACATTATTTATCACTTTGCATTATATTATCCAATTAAAAGTTGCCAAATGAGTAAAAATATAATGTTTTTGTTATTTCAAAAGGAGGCTCATTAATTGATCTGAGAAAACCGTAAAACTATTTATGGGAATGGTCATGCACCGATTTTGATTGATTTCGATAGAATTTCCCAATTCATTTGTTTGTTTTACTAAAACTTTTGATACAAGTGAAATTTTGTTTATTTTCTACTTAATATATCGATTTATTTATATTTAACTAAATGGTAAATTGTAAATATTTCTGGAAAATTACTTCAAAAAACTATTTTTGTGCTTGAAAAGGTGATTTAGTTAGACCTCAACTTTATGACATTTCATTTAGAGGGCTAAAATAACCAGTTGAGTTCTAAATGTGGAAAATTTTCAAGAATATATACGAATAATTTGGTTTGCGGGATTAATTGGAACAAAAAAACAGCACAAACGAAAACAATACAAAACAAAACACTATTTTCCATAAAAATACAAGTAAAAGGAAATAATCGGTTCATTTTTGAAGTAAAAATCAACATTTTAATTCAATCTGCTTAAACCACATTTCACATAAATTAATTCCAAAAAATTAAATATTGACTCATCCCTAGTTGAAATCGTATTCATAGAAACATCTGTCTCGATTAAATCATCCATACGATTTGAAATTGGCAGGTAAATCGTTGTTTGACAATGAAAGTTTCTATAAGAACTTCAGCCGCTAGATATCAATAGTTCAATAGGTCGTTTAAAGTTAAATTGCGAGCTGCATGGGAGCATTGGGTGACAGGAGTTGAACACACATTCACCAAGACAGGAAGGTATCAGTTTCCAGTGTCACCAGAGCTTTCAGGAAGGCCGGAATCATCACTGAACACCTAAGTAACAGCAACGAGACTGACTCTTATAATGATGATGATGATGATGAGAGGGAACCGGGCATGCTTGATGCCGAAATCGCCAAATGTTAAACTCAGACACTGAAGATGAATAATTTGATGGATTTTTGGTAGAGGAATAGAATAAACCAATGAAATCAGTGTATTGTTTTGTATTTTATGTGCGTAACACTGAACAATGTTGAGAGTTATTGTGAAAGAGTTGAATAGAGTTGAAAAAAGTTTGACTTATCGGAGTTTTGTGTCATTTAATGTGTGCGCCTTATGTATGAAAATAAAACCGTTAGCAGTCGATCAATGATATTGCGCCTTATAACAGGTCCGAAAAATACGGTATATTAACAGAATTTTTAACACTAAAAAATAAGTTTAAAGTATTTATTTGAATTTCATGGAGACAAATTTCAGTACATGTATTTGGTTGATTATGTAATAAAAATATAATTACATAAACTTTATACTTTCCTATAGATTCGAATAATAATGTCATGTCGATGTTAAGCACAACATTAAAATATTTGACTTAAAATTGAACAGAATTGTGATGCAAGATTTCCTATCCTTTAAAAATTTAAGAATATTTTCAATAAAACCCAAAATAAATATATCAACAAGTGTTATGAGAAATTATTTAACAATTGCTATAAAAATTATTCTAGGATAGCATATAATTTATTGAATTTTCTTTTTATATGAAATATCTGTCGGCTAATGTGTTTCATACTTTGAATTATTTTTGCCAATTGTACAATTCAGTAAAGAAAATTCATCTATTTTTAGCCTTTGTTTTCGAAGTGAAATTTCTTTTCAATTGTTGGTTTATTATCAACTGAAATCGTAAATGGGAAACATATTGTTGGTTCTTTTCTAATGACTTCATGTGCTGCAGAAATCACGCCTTTTTAAAAGATTGTTACGCTACTATTTTTTATTGCGTAACCTTTCCTGGACCCTGTATTTAATCAATCTTATTTTCATGTAATTTGATTTAAATTTTTTTAGACGTTTGTTATTTTAAGGGTATTTTATCCGTTTATAATAGATGAATTTCAAGATTTCCAATTTTACCGTTCATTGATTAAATTGAAATTTACACCTTTTAAATATTATAGCGTCCCAATTATTAAAATTTCAAAATTTTCGAAAATTTTAGCAATTTTAGTTTCTTGAATTAGATCTTTAAAATTATTCACGAAATTGTATTTTGAAAAAGAATGCAATTTATTTAAATCGGTAAAAGCTTGGTTTCTTAAATTACTATGAACTCAATTCCCTATAACATCAATTAACTGTGAATTAGCAGGTAAATTATCTATCATTTTATTGGATTTGAAGGTAACTTAGAATACTTATTCGTGTAAAAACAAATCCAAAATTCAAATATTTTGTGCTAAAATATTTAAAAAATGCAACATTAAATTAGTCACGAAGTGTGCAGATGAAGATTGTAATCTACACTTTTTAGCTCGTTTTATCTGTTAAAGCCCATGTAATGCATAAAAACAAAGAAAATATCATTAAACTGTTGCCAAAAAATGTAGAAAATTTTAGAAAATCTGATTACATCAATAACATCAATAATTTTTTAACGAAACAATAAAATAATGTCATATTCAACATGTTGATAACAAAAAATGCAGGTAGAAAATATTTCAAAAATTTATACAAATTAGCATTTTAATCACAATATTGCATGAAATAACTAGATTTTTATTAATGTTTTAAATAATATTATTAACAATATAATTATTTTTTTTATTTTCATAAAACTAGATTAGTGACGTGGAAACTTTTTACTATAAGCACCTCCTTTTTGACTAAATATAATTGAGACCCCATTGAAATAAAATAATTAAACTTTTCTCAATTATTTTAAATATTACTTTATTGGATATTTAAATAAGATGTAAAATTTTAGGCTGTGTTGTCTGGTAGCACTGTTATTTTCAGACTGATCAGTTTGAAGTGTATTAATATTAGTAGCCTTTCAGCCGATTGATAATTCGGCTGTAGTGTAACATGTCTGTCATCAATAATCAGTCAAACCACTTATCAAACCAGTAACTGGCACTATAAGATACAACCAAATGAACAACTGCATAATAAAATCAGACCAATTTATGAAGAAAAAGCAAGAGGGATATTAAATATCTTATCAGAAATTTTCACTGAACCGAGTTCCTGAGGAAATAGGAAAGAATGATTTTGACAAAGTTTTTCGAAATGTATATATCATAATTTGAGTCCCCCGTTATTGATCGCTTAGATATAAAGCTCTTATGAAAACCCTTAAAGTATCAATCACGTTGTCAACCACTTTAATAGTTTAAAAAATATATATTTACACAAAGTTTTGATAGTCTTATGAAATTGTAAAAAAAATCGAAAATAATCAATCAATGGTGAAAAAATTTAAGTTTTATCCTTAATATTATTGATACAAAACATTCACATGATTTATATTACACAATTAATAATTTACAAAATAATAATAAGTTATTAATCATTTGATAATGTTTTGGTTATTATGTCTTATCGTAAAGATTTGGAAAATATTTGTCTTTGTACGACATTGAATGTGCTTTTATGTTATTTAGGAAAATCCAGCTCATAATCTCAATACAGCCTTTGAAATAGCTGAAAAATATCTTGACATTCCTCGTATGCTCAATGTAGAAGGTAAGCCAATGTTCACATTTAATATATATGTTGTAATAGAGTTGTCACTGAAACATTTTATAAAATAATGATTTCATTTGTTTGTCACTGAAATGCGATAATTTTCGCAAATATCGCCGAGATGACAAACCGCAAATATTAGAAGAAAAGGGGAAATTAGAGAGTGATTATAATGGACTAGCCGTATTCCCGTGCTCCGCTACAGTTATATTTTTCTAAATTATTAGTGTTTTAATAAATTACTAAGTTTCATTTTTCACATTATTTATAATTAGCATAATATTAATAGTTACCATATAAAATATAAAAACAGTTTGCCGTTTTTTAGGTTTATTATTGTGTAGCAATATTATTGAAGCTCCCTATTTGAAATAAAGTCTGGAGTAATTTAAGTTAAGGATATACAAAAACTCAAATAGGTAGCGAATCGTATTCTCCTCCAAATCATATGTTATTTTATATCGAAGTATCGAAAAAATCTGTTTTCAGTTTGCAGCTTTAGCATCAAAGGTACGTCCTTAAAAATTTTCAACTATCTAGCTGCAGCGGTGTAGGCTATGTGAATAGCGAAAGGTGGCAAACAAACCCACAAACAAACAAACATATTTAGAGATATGTACTAATATGTGATAGAAGATATGTGGAAACGCCGAATAATAATTTGTTTTAATTATGAATTGAATGATTAATAATCATTTAAAGAGCGAAGGTTGAATAATATACGGACTTGCGAAATAATTTAATAAAGTGAATGCGCTGTTATTCCATATTATTATGCGGAAATTGAATAGTTTTGAAAGTTCTAGAAAATATCAGGATGGAACATTTTTGCGGTGTTCTTTAAAACATTTTAAAATAATTAATTTTCTTAATTAATGAATAATGTGTTTTTTTCTCTATTTACAAATTCTTTCTTAATATTTTACCAGTTTCCGATTTTTCTGTGATTCTCAGTTTCCACCTGATATTATCGAGTCGCAAAATGACATCATGGCGACACTGCAGTTGTTCAAAATTATCGTCGGTCTTGATGGTTTCATTTTTTGTAAGAAGCTGAAAATGAATTGAGTATTTTTGACCACATAATATATACAACATTGTCGTTTGTAAACACAACTTAGATTTTGGCTTTTTTTACTGCCTGAGACTATTCCACTCTTTCTTTTTTTGTAATGAACATTCAGTCAATATTTCTTATCTTCTGTTATGATAATCTTTAATAACGACTTAGGTTTGGTAATGTTTAAGGTAACGATAACTTTTGAGTGGTTATATCAAACATTGAATTTTTTATTGTTGTTTAAAGGGATGACAACTGACAGCCAGTATAAAAAGTAATCCTAAATAACTTGAAGATTGAAAATCTATATATTTAGCTTTATTTACTAGTTTCAAAAATTGATTTAAAAACTTTTTCGTTTTTTTAATTAATTATTTTAACTAAAAAATATTGAAATACAGAAGAGTCGAATAAAAAGTGAATTTATTAATCATATAAAGTGAATTTATTCTTATATAAAATTCCATATTACTACTATTTTTATGTCTTTTTCTTAAATACTTCATTGATATATTACTGATTTTGAATATTCGTCTAATAATTTTGGCATTAAGTTGAATATGAATCATTAAAATATGTGTTCGGGATTCAGTTTTTCTAGAAAATCAATATTTATTTAATTCTTTTAAATATTTTATGCAAATTATTTTGAATCATTTTATTGAATCAGTGACATTTGGAAAGGTAGCTGGTTTTTATGAAATCAAATATTTTTAAAATTTATAAAAATATTAGTTTTTTTATGGCAATAGAATAAACAGATAAAGAAGTTGCTTTTGATTAATGGTAAAAAAATATTTTAAAAGAAACACTAATCTAATGAAACTGATTAACCAAATTAATCATTAGTTTTAATGAGGAGCTCAAAATTAGTTAGAATGGAACTCTGATATTAATTTAATGCATAATTTCTTATGTAAGTAGATTGTAATTATTAAATTATTTGTCTAATATTAATTGAAATAAAAAAATGCAGTGTAACAAACGAAACAATCATTTTCGACATATGAATATTGCGAATTAGACCATTGGATAAATTACCCAAAAATTAAGTTGTCATTCCATAATTTCTCATCATCTTTAAAATTACTAAATATATTTATATTAGAATATCTGTAATTATGTACAGTGTCTGAATTTCCAAATCATTTTCGATTTTCCCAGTTACCTGTTATTTAATAGTTTTCCAAGTACTTGGTGATTATAGAGAATTAAATTCCCGACAATCTGATGTGTAAAGTTTTTAGAAATAACAGATTTTGAAATTCTCAAATTTAATACGCCCGAAATATTTCCCAAACAATATTTAACTTATAAGTCCCTCATTTGATATAACATTAAAAACTTCCTTTTCCCCATCATTTTCAATATCCTTTATCTTTATTCCCTTTCAGATTATAAGTCAATCTTTGTTTTATATTTAGCAAAATATTATATGTGCATGAAGTATGTAACTTTCTTTTGGGTGTTCGATATTTGTTAATATACATTAATTTGTTTTTTGTTGATCTTGAAGTGATAAAAATTATAAATCTCTTTTAATATTAAATATTCAGATATGGTCAATTCTGTAAAGCCTGATGAGTTATCTGTAATGGCGTATGTTTCATCCTATTATCACGCGTTTGCAGGAGCACATAAAGTTCGTTCACAAATCCGTCGATAAATTTAGATTATTTTTATCAATTGCTAATTTAGGCAGAAACTGCATCGAATAGGATTTGTAAAGTCATTACTGTCAATCGAGAAAACGAGTCTCTGATTAATACATATGACAAATTGGCGTCAGATTTAGTGAATTGGATTAAATCAAAATTAAAATATTTACAAGTAATTCAAATTTCAAAAGGGAAAAAACTAAACTAAACAATGAAATTAGAACAAAAATGGATGTGAATCCGTAAACGAAATGCAAAATATATGCGATAATTTTCGCAAATATCGCCGAGATGACAAACCACCAAGATTAGAAGAAAAGGGGAAATTAGAGAGTGATTATAATACATTGCAAACTCGACTCCGATTAAGCAATCGACCAGCTTTTATGCCTAAAGAAGGAGCTTTAATTTCGGATATCAATAACCACTGGAGGGATTTGGAACGACATGAAAAAGATTATGAGGTTACTATTGACATTATTATTTATTATTAAAATTATTATTATGAAACCACATGTCTCTTTATTGCTTACTTATTATATATTTAAACTTTTTATGCCTTTATTAAACCATTATGTTTACAATTAAATAAGGTTTGCGCATTAATTTCCCATTTAACGTTCCATTGGGGTTTCAAATTATTTAATAAGAATATAATTACAAAAGTAGATAAATTTATTTCAAATATATTTTGAAGGGTATTCAAAATATTAAACGTACCGATTACTTTTCAATTGATTTTTGGTTCATTTAACATTTTTTATCATTATTTATTTATTTTCAAACTGAATTCGGTGACAAAGACATCTTCCGAATATATACAAAATGATTAATTATAATACGAAATATACTCTCGAAGCAAGACATATCTATCTGGCAGATGAAATATTCATTTTTTAAAACGTCAGTCCAATATAAATAGAATTTACATTTTCAGGATCAAGTAATGGCCACATTATAAAATTATTTCATGTGTGTCAAGGGTTTTATTAGATGGTAAACAATGTGAAACAGAAATCAGAATATTCATTTTTTTATAGCTAAACTAACAAAATTTGAGAAAGTGTAGAAGGACGAAAAGTTTTTATCATTTTGTTAAACATAGAAATTCGAAATTCCTCTTTTTCGTGTGTGAATGATGGATTTTCCGCCAATCGGTATAGGTGTGATAAAGTATCACTCACACCTTCAATAAATCACTTTACATCAAACAATTGATGCCTTAATACGATATTATTCATGTCGTAAAAAACTTGAAAATACAATATATCGGCTGTCGTATTTTGATTAGCTTTTATAATGAGTCAAAGACTTAGATTTAAAAAACGGTTTTCAGTTTTTAAGCATATTACAGATAATTTAGCAATTATAATAGTAATTATTAATATTAGTACTATTATACAGTTACTTCAAATTTAAAATTATTTCTAGAATACTGTCATTGCTCACGAGTTTCTTGAAGGATAGGTTAATTTAAATGGTTCCAGCTTTGTGACTCCATATTTCTTTCATTTGTTTTAGGAATTTGTTATTTAATTGATTTTTAACCTTTAAATACATTTTTTTAAAATTATATTCTTTTGACTGATTTTACCAAGCATTAAGTGATGTTGACGCCATCTATATACGATTGGAATTTTCATACCGTATGTAGTTAATTGATAATACTGTTCACCGACTTAAAATGTATGTCATGCGTACTTAAAATTCGGTATGTTGTTGAATGCATTTAGATGTTTTTAAAATAGATTATAAATTTATGAACATGTATTTAGTGAGCACTCGAAAAATTAATTTTTAAACCATATCAATTATAACGGGATTGAAATGCCCAACATTTTTGTACCTAAGAACACATTCTAGAATACTAGTTGGGCAACGGACATCATTTTTTTTTAAAATTTGATATAGTTTTTTAGTCTTATGTATTATATACCTTGATATATAAATATAAATATAAAAAGTAATTACAGATAAAATATAGTGCAGTTAATTTGGGTCAATTGAAAATAATTTATTTCATACCTCAACATTGTAGATATGCATTAAATAAACTAATTAAATAAACATTATTAAATAAACTATTTTAGGCATTAATAGGTTAAATTGAGTTATTAAATTATAAATTACTATTAGGTAATATTACCGATTTTCATTCATTATTAATAATATTCTCACGGGAAGTATTTTGATAGTGAATATTTGGATATTTCAACTCGTATTTTTCAAAATAGGAATGGCTCATGTCAGAAATGAAAAGAATAGAGCAATTGGATCATTTAGTGAAAAATTTTCGATTACGGTGTGATACACACGAGGCCTGGTCGAAAGGTAAAGTTGAAATGCTAAAATCTGACAGTTACAAAAAAGCCAACTTATCTGAACTTCGAGCGATAATGAAAAAACAAGAGGCTTTCGAATCAGATTTTTTGGCTCATAGTTCAAGAGTTCAGAGAATCAGAGATATTGCTGCTGAACTTCAGTAAGTAATTCTTGCTTTTGAATTATCTGCTGCAAATGTTATCTGCTTCATATATATAACAAATCAAACTTCGTAAATTCGAACGTAAATATCTTCGTAATTTTTAAATTATTACAAACACGATATTGGTCATGTCAAATTACTTTTAATAAATTTGACTGATTGTAATTCAAGTGGATAATACACAGTCGGCTAGATTTTTAAGTAAATCACTGTCAATTATTAATTTTTACAAGTTTACCGCTTATATACCGCTAAATGTTTTGGAATTTAAGCTTTAATTGTTAAATTGTTTTTTTATAATTCCGATAAAATTACTGATATTCACTAGTGCTCTTCAATTTATACATTGAAAAATGCTTGAAGAATTTCAACTATATATCGAAAATCTATTACCGAATTAGAACGCTGATTTTCTTGGATTTTTAAGAACAATTTCCATCTGAAAAGTTTCTATTGGGGGTTTATCATGATTAGAAGATAATGAGGTTGGTCAGTACATAAATCTGTAAAAAACCGTTTTCAAAAAGTTTCTCGTCACTGCCATAGTATTATTTTTAAGAGGAAATATTTATAACATTGCTTTTCAACATTTTTCATTGTCCCAAGTTATGGTAAATGCACCTGTTTATTTAACAACATGTTCTTGTTTAGGGCAGTTGATTTAAATTAAGATTTTCCGAATATTTTTACCAAATTTGCTACGATATGTGGGATTATTGTTGTATTGAGTTATCATATTTTATTGAGTTGTAAAAATTCTTTTTGAATAAGAGTTTTTGGCGTATAATTAGGTAGTTTTCTTTTTCAACTTCTTCAATAAAATTATTACGATTGAAACCCTTATTAATGAAAAAGTTACTATTTTGTGCATTTATGCTGACTATTTTATCGATAATAACTGTTTTTATCACCTAAAATCAATTTTTTATTTTACTGTTTTCATTTTTCGCAAGTTTTTATGACTTTATTTTAAAAATTTTCAATCATGAAATTTAGTCTATTTAAGTCTATTAACAATTAAAAATATTTGGTGGAAAAAATTCCATTTTCTCAAAAGATATGTTATTATTCATTAGTCTTATTAATTAATTAATTATATTTTGATTTTTATTTCTACTGATTCTTACAAGTTTACTTTATTAAATTTTGATCTAGTTATTTATATTATTTTTTAAAAGAAAATCACTGGTTTCTGTTTGAAATTATTGACATTTGAGATAGATTTTAATATCATATTTGTTGATCTTGTGGCATATGTCTATAAATAGTCAATAAATAGATTTTTTGTGTTTAGGAGATTGAATTATCATGATATGACAAGCATTTACAATCGACTTGACCCAATCAATAAAGAATGGGAAATAATGCAAGTGCTTACTGAAAAGAAAAAAGTCGAAATTGAAGTAATAAAAAAATTAACTATAGTTATCTTCTTAAAATTTATAGGCAACCCATCGTTTACTAGAAGAAATAGATCAAATGCAACTTGATTACGCTAAAAAAATTGCTGTAAAATTTGAACATAACTTTCTTTTCGTTTTATATAATTTTTCTTTAGCCATTTTTTAATTGGATAGAACAAGCCAAAGAAGATCTTCAGGACTCCCATATCCTTCATTATATCGATGAAGTTAAAGTATGTTGCAAAATAACTAGTATAAATTTTAATTGTAATTTTTTACATATAAATATTTTATTTAAAGTATTTAACTAATTAAAGAGTGATTAATAATTTAATATTATCATTCAATTAATTTGGATTTTATTGATCAAATAAACTCAGAATATTTGGCCAGGTTTTTCGATTTTAATTTAATGAAAATTGTTTACTTTAATTCACATGACTTGTTTATTTTAAATTGTATTGAAAAATTAGTAATAATATTCAATATTCAACTTTTATATTATTTATGAGAAAGTGCCAATCAAACTTTCGTTTCACGATATATTTCGACAGTTTTCCTGCCATAATCAGTTAGGATATAATAACTATAGAAATTATATATTTTTGAACAAATTATTAATTGTATTAATTATTAACTATATCAAATTTTTTAATAAAAATATTTCATTCTTTAAAAATTATAGTTCGAATAATATATTATATTTTTAAATTTTGACACTCAATTATAAAATTTTTAAATATTAATTTGCACATATTAATTTTCGGATTCAATCACCTTATCAATAACGCTTCACAAATTACACGTTTCCAAAAATTATTGAAATTTTTTAATAAAATTTTAAAATCAGACATACCTATTTTACTCTCACAGCCCTTATTGTGCTCACTAATATTGGTAAATGCCTTCGGTCTATAATGTTCTCTATAAAGTCTCTTCAATGTATGTGGCATTACACCCATTACATGTAAACTGATAAACGAGATCAGAACACAATCCAACAGGAGTTTTAGATTTATTAATAAACATATTGCGTACTTTACATGAATTTGACACAATCCTTTAGTTTAAATTCCCTAACTGCTTGCTTATATTGTTTTATTAATAATTCTTTTACTGTTTATTCGATTTTGCATCATTATTAACCTCTTTCTTGAGTGAAACGTAATATTACATTTTAGCCTGATCTGACAAGTGGTTCAAGAAATAAAGAGTTTTCCACATTTTTTACAATATTCCGCATTAATCATTAAATTAAAAAAATAACAAGTAAATTGTTAAATTGGTAATCTATTGTTTCCCTTAATAAATAATTTTAAATCGTTAAGTGGCGGTATTTTATTATAAGTCTTGTAAAGAAATGCCATAAAAAACTTTAACGTTTTAATGTTTGAACATTATAATTCATTTTAGATATTATTGATGGACATTTATTGAATTTAGTACAATTTCTCAAATTGGTGCATTCTGTAAAATAGACCTGTAAAATAGGCATTTCCTTTTTCAAGTGTTATTAAAAGGTTGTGTGAAAAATTTGTGTTAATTAGAAAAACATTGGTTTATAAATGAAAATTAAATGGGAATTAATGGATATTAACGTACTTTCCAATTGAAGTTTATCTTGTTTTTGAATGCATTTAAATATTGAAAGAAAAATACGGTGACTATTAGTAAGATCAAGTTTTACATAATTCTCACTGCTAATCTATTAATATTCAACGTCCATTGATGAAACAAAACTTTACCGTCGTGAAACATTGTTCAAATATTAGAAAACCGAAGTAAATTACTGAAGAATCTAATTTTTTCTTCATAGAGAGCTTTGATTTAACTCGATTCTGATATAATATGTCAACGATTACATTTTAGCAGGATTCCAGTGCATTTTATCTGTGCATTTTATGATAAAATTTGTGTATTTCTCAAAACAATTTAAATTAAATATTAAAATTTTATTTCCTCTATTAATACGTAATTTTTTCATTGCTTTATAGACTGATTTTTACTATATTGTAAATATATATGTAGTTTCTAATCATGTCTTTTTTTGTTATTGTTATTTAGGATAGCGTAGCTGGGTGAATAACCTGGAAAAAATTCTTATTTTTTATTCTATTTGACATTATGGAGGTAATAATAACCTTGTTTATTTTTTTGTCCGGAAATCTTAATACTCGGTTTTTTCTAATCCACTCTTATGAAAATCTAAATATAAATCTTTTTGAAGGATTTCCTCAATATAATTTCTTTATTATCTTATATTATTTCAATTTGGTCTATATTTTGATGATCACATTTCTAAAAACCATTCATGTGATAATTTATCATTTATTATTATTATTATTATTATTATTATTATTATTATTATTATTATTATTATTATTATTATTATTATTATTATTATTATTAATGTTAACGTTGTCTATAGCTCCTTAATTATGAAACATATTATCAGGTTAGATAGTTATCAACAAATTGTGTTATATTATCTGTTGTATTCTTGGATATCGTAATAATTAATAATCACACATATTATACCTTTAAAAAATTTATGAGAATGAATCCTTATACTAGTAAAGTATCGGTAATATGAAGTCCAATATGAGAGACACATTTCAACTGATATTTTAACTATTTATTAGCATGAAAATGTTTGTAAATTTATCTTTATTCTATGTTGTAGTAATTTCACAGTATATTTAATTTATATTTAGTTCATATTTATTTTCATTAAACTATTCACATTTGCCGTTTGATTCTAAAGTAAATAATCATGTTACTTATTAAATGGTGTTCATAATTAAAAATAGGAATGAGTGATTAATTTTACTAAATTTGGTTTGATAGTAGGCTAAAACTTTGTAAACAACGAAAGTAATTCTCAGTGTTGAAATTAAAATCAATACACTATTTGTACAAATGTGCATGATTTTCATATAATTGAAACAATATTATTGATCGTGATTTTGATTGATTTTTTAAAATTTTATTTATAAATTAATATAAAGATAAAAATACAATATTTATAAACTTGAAAATCTTTCAGTTAGAAAATTTATTGCTATGATGGTAAAATTTAAGTATTGTAAGATGGAATCTAATAATTACTCTTCAAATAAACAAAACTATATGTACTTTCTCAATTTAAGTTAGGTTGTTTTCGAAGTAGTTTGGTTTCAATAAATTCCGTATGAAATATGTGTTTCATTCTTTTGCACGTGTTTCTTGTAAATCCGGATAATTCGGTACTTATGAAAGAAAATATATGAAATCTAATTTAAGAACTTCCATAAAATCTCTTATAGTCACGAATAAAATTCCTTAATTTTAATTTGTAATTTCTCAAAATAATATGTATACTTTTACAAGATCGGTCTTTTGTTTCTGTTTTTTTTACTCTACCGATTTGAGCTAAATGAGTTGATTTTGTAAGAACTCATACCTCATAATAGTGCGATTTTCCGACTGTTCCGTTTTTAACAAAATTAATTCTTTAGAAAAGGTTTTTGATATTTTTAGAGCATACAATGATTTCTTTAAACAGGTGAGATGTTTAACTTTCTACCAAAAAAAACAGAACGATAAAATATTAAGCTAGTGTCAAATAATAACATGTTAAATTTGACAATATTATTTACTACAAGTTTCATCCTTGGTTCATCCTTGACCACCTGGTATAATAATAGATTAAAAGTTCATTAAATTTAGTTAAGGGTGGGACTTTTGGTCTAATGTAACGAAAATAGAAATTCTATTATCGGAATAATGTGAGACATGATATATAATTTTATTTTCTTACCCATTTTTGAAACTGTGTGTTTTCATGTTTTTTTTCTTCCCCAACCTATCTACTGGGTTTTTCTGGTTTCAATTACTAATCAAAGTGTAATTATTTTAGAAATAAACATGGCATTACTTTTTTCCTATATTGTTTTAACTGTTTGCCTAAGAAGGTCTTAAGTTGTTACCATTAAGATAAACTAGGTAAATTCGTAGTGTGTAAACCATAATTGAGCACAACAATTCAGATCTCGTTTTTTTGTTTTTACTTTATCAATCAATAGCCAGTTATAGCTCATTCGACTATAATTTGAAATTGTGTACCAATAAGCTTGGTCTAGCCAGACAAACTCAGGTACCGCTCCGAGCACCAGAACTTCTTACAGTACAATTGGACCCGGCATTAGTTTATTTATTATTTAATTTGTATTTCTTGATATTGCTTTCGGGTTTTCTTTTTTTATTTAACCTGTTAAACGTGTTGTTCAATTTCAAAAGTCGCGCGTAAGACATTTATATGTGTTGAACCCAAGATAAATTGAGCTATTACATTTTTGCTGAAAAATTGTAACAAAATGAAAAGGTAAAGGTTCTTTTTGCACGACGTACATACTCGACAAACGCACTAGTTTTAAATTTTGAAATAAGGTGTATATACGTCGAACACGTTTAACCCTGCGTTTACCAAAATAAAATGCTCCTAAAAAATACCGCCCGGGTCTAATGGACCCGGCTTATTTTAAATTGCTGTTACATGTATTATAATGAATGTAAAAATGAAACATAATAAATAACTTTCAAAATTTGTTTATTAATCAAAATATAAAGAAAAAAATCAAATATTATACAAGAATTAACATTTTGTAATATAAAAAGTAAAGGAACATTTATCAATGAAAATATATTTTAGTTTCGGGTCCAATTTTTTGTATTAATTATAATCTTTTTTCAACATTTATTATATTTGCAAGATTATATACAGTTTTTAAATGTTTGTTATAGATTCTTATTGGGAAACAAAACGAGTTCAAGAAATCTATGGAAAACGCAAAATTAGAATTTAATATGCTACATCAAATTGATTCAAAAATAAAACAAAAAGCCATGGAAAATCACCTTACTCAGATTAATGATAATCCTTATACTATTCTCAATCAAGAGGTAATTTAATTTCCATGTCAAACATTAAAAATATTAAATGGAAATATAATTAATTCTATAATTTTTTTAATAATGGGCTACATGTTATATATCAATTTTCTTCAACGATCTACTAAATTACGTCACTATAAATCTAATTTTTTAAATTTGGAATTGAAATCATTTTTATTTATTATTATTCTTATAAAGTTCACTTCTTTTTCAGTCATCAATTTTCAGAAATAATTAAGAATTGATAAATTCATAAACATTGAGGCACTGTATTCTCATAGAAATTTTATAAAACTATTGTGCTGTTATAAAAACCAGAATGGATTAGTTTGGCTATATTAACAGCGAAATACGTGAAAACCGAAACCGAACATTAAGGAATTATTTTGATAATTCGAATATTGATTATATCTTCATTTAATGGTATAAATTGAACACAATTTGCCGGAAATTTAAATTACTCTTATCCAACATAAAGCAAATTTTGTTTAACTATCCTAATTTTTAATCATAAAATCAAGTATCTACTTCAGTGGTGGCCGACCAAAATCAATCGAAGGGCCAAATTTTCGGAAAAATACTATCACGGGTCACAACAAATTCATTTAAATAAATATAACTCGTTTTTTACGATTCAAGTAAACTTAGAATCAATTTTTTAAATTAAAAACATGCTTAATTCGAATATGAATTCTAAAAAAGACAATTAATGATTTGATGTTTAAAATTGTGTCCGGGCCACATTAAAACGCTTCGCGGGCCACCGGTTGGCCATGGCTGATCTACTTCATTGTTTTTCGTTTATACTGACAATATTTTCCCTTTGAGTTTAGTTTTTTAAATTAAAAAAAAGAATTCAATTCACAAATTACAAATACTTTCAAGCTTTAGATAATATCAATGTAAATAAAATCAACCTCGTCGTGATTTTTAATTGTAGAACTTTCTGTACAGTTTAATAAAAAAATATAAAAGAATATTCAACATTTGAAAATTTTTTAAATAAAAAGTTGCTCTTAATGCGGAATGTTATTTTTTCATAGCTTGTTTCTTATTTCTACATCCTTTGTTTCACAATAATATTTATTCAAAATTGATTATTTTATGTGTTTGTATTTTTGGTAAAGTTTCGAATCGCATGAGTTATATCGCATGTAGTAAAGTGAATAATGAAAATGTTGATTTGAATAATTACATTTCAACTATATATTTTATCAGTAAATGTTTAAAGATAATATTTTTTGTTTATATATAAAAAATATCGGTCGAATTACTTTGAATTTTTAGTGCAGCAAATTGATTTAAAAACTGTTTTTGAGATATTCTTTATTCACAATTGTCACATTTCATTCAAATTGAGTTTCAATCATTTAAGATCTTGTCTGTGGATTGGAATAAACTATCTGCTCTACTCCCAATAAGGGATGAATTTTTACAAAAGGAATTGAGTCAACAGACTAAAAATGAGCAACTACGAGAAAAATTTGGATCTCTCGCCAATAAACTTGGCCCTTGGTTAGAAGAAAAACAGCAATTAGTCAATCATCTTAGTTCTGGTGACAATGTTTCGACTATGGAGTCTCAAAAATCCCAATTAGAACAACTTGAAGCGGATATAAGCGAATATCGAAAATTAGCAATGGAAGTTGACAAGTGCAGTCAGGTAAATTTCGAATAATTGATTGATAAATTATTTGAGTTATTTTCTAATATATTTAAATTTTATGACATAAATTCATTTTATGGTCGATTGTTTTCTCATTTATACCTTATGATTATAATGGAAATAGGAAATACCTATTTATACTCACAAAACCTAAATGCAAGAAACTATGAATTAAAGGTCATAAATATATGTTTGCAGTCGAACTATAATGAAATGTAAAAAACCTAACGAAAACAAAGGTTAAATTTTTCTAGATATTTTGGAGCAATAGAAAAGTAATTGTCAAGACAAGTAAAAAGTTAAAAGCGGAGAAATCCCTTCCAATTTTAGACTCATTAATTTCTAATTGTTCCAATGTACAGTCAACCCTGTTTAATATGAACATTTAAGTCAAAAATTATTATAAATCATTTGGTTTTCATGGGAAATTATGTTTTATAATACAAACACTGTTTATTTTGAACAATGAATAAAAAAAGGTAGTGTAGAATAAATTAATAATTTATACAATTTTTTTAAATATTTCATTTTTAACTGTCTTTTATGAATATGAAAACACAAATTCAAAACGAAAGAGAAAGGATTTAAGTATCGAAGAGAAACCAAAAAAAAACGAAAAATACATTTACGTAGTGGATATAAAATTGATGTCATCTTGTATGAATGGTTCTAGATCGAGAGAACTAGAAATATCATTGTCAGTGGTAATATTACAAGAAGCATTAGAATAAATCATTATTTTAACGCATCAAATGGTTGACTTAATTATTTTCTTTCCAGGGATATGATATCATTGAAAAGAATTATTGGAGAATCTAAAATCGTTGATGAAAGTTATGTTCTTAATTTTAAGGAATTGTATATGGAAAAGTTAAAAGAATATGAAGATAGAAACTTTTATAATTGTGACGAAACTGCACTGTTCTGGAAATGTTCATTAAACAGAACATATACAATTTCGAAAGAGGATAAGGCAAATGGCAAGTTTTCTAAAAATCGAATTACTATACTCTTGGGAGCAAACATGTTAGGAGACAAATTAAAACATTTAGTGATAGGCAGGTCGAAGAAACCTCGTTCTTTTAAAATTTTCGATTTAGAAAAATTGCCTATTTATTATCGTTGGAATACAAAATTTTGGGTGACGTTGATAATTTTTCAAGATTGGTTAAAAGATTTAAAAAGTATAATGAAAGCAGAGGATCGGAAAATTTTATTACTGTTAGATAACGCGCCTATTTACTCAAGACTTTGAATTGAGTAATATCGAATTATTCTTTTCCCCACCAAATACGTCATCTCTTATTCAACCTCTTGACCAAGGTATTATAAAAAGTTTTAAAGACTATTATAAGAAATTTTTGAACCAGTCAATAAATTTTAATTTAGATAATAACGTTACACAAGAGTTATGGTGCAAAAAGGTTGATTTATATCAAGTAATAGTTTGGATTTCGAAAGCATGAATAGTGTTAAACTTGAGACTATTTCTAATTGTTTTACTAAGTCTTTCAAAAATGCGTATGTTAAAGAAGTGAACACTGATGTTATAATTTTCCATGTTTTGAAATCAATCCAAAATTTGACGAACATCTCTTGTTTAATCTAGTAGAAAAGTATGAAAATGAAAGTTCGGAAAATAACGAAACAAATGACAATTTTGTTGAAGTAAAAAAAGATTTGAAGCCTATGAGCAACGTTCCCTCTAAGCTGCGCGCGCAGCACCTCCAACTCCCCAGCGCAGCAAAATTATTTTCAGCGCAGTATATTTAATTCAACCGTTTCATGGCAGTTGTTCCTAGTAAAAAGCACACGGAAATTGTCGATGTAAATGGACCACCAGCAGCGAAAACCGGTTATCTACTTAGTTTTCAACATAGTCGCTACAGTTATAGAATACAGTGTCGTTTTAAAACTCTTACAACCACGTTATAGCATTTTGACGCTCATTTGTATTTAAAGGCTGCTCAGCGCAGCTGACTTTGCGCGCACTGCTGCTTATGGCTTAGAGGGAACATTGCCTATGAGTATGCAAGAAAACTAAGAGAATATATTTTTGTGTGGTGATGCCAAATTTCACAGGCGAAAAATCTTTTTCCAAATTAAAACTTAATAAATCGATGAAGCAACATCGTCTGAATTCTTTATCTTTTCTATGTGTATTAAACATTAATTTATTACATCTATTCCATAATAACCCGATTTGTATAAAGCTTAGTCCGGATAGATGATATGCTATTTGTTAAATTGGTGAATCAATAGCTTATCAATGGTATACTAATGTGACTTTCATAATGCATAAAGCTCGTTCAAATGTTAAATGGAAGAATGGTTTAAAGTTAAATCCTTTCTCTTGCTATTATCTATAAACCAGGTCTCACAGTTTCCTGGAATAAATGCCACCGAACTTCATTTCGAAAGATTTTGATGAACGATAAATGTTAGAACAGGATAATTTTTGGTCAATTTGACTAGAAACTTTGGACACAAGGTTCTCATCAAAGTAGCATGTAGCTTAAGGAAGCTTATCAAACCAAAAAGGGGCGCAATCAAGGTGCCATATTCCTAATTATAAACATCCATTTTATATTTCATTTTGCAATATATTATTACTAAATATTTGTAAAATAAATAGTGTTCAAAACAATTGGTTTCTTTATGTAATAGAGATAGTAAATAAATATAGATTTAGAAATATATATTTTATATTAACATGTTGTTTCTAAATTAAAGATTTTTATTTCATTTATAAAATAAACTGACTCGGCTTTTTTGCATATTACGAGAACGATAATTAAATATTTAATATAAACTAATAAAAATTTTATGTTGTTATTCATTGCCTCTTATTAGCCATTTATGGTCAACTTGTTACTAAAATTAACATATAATTATGGAAATTGTTATTTTACTGTTGGTGTAAAATTATTCTATTGAGAAAAGCACATTAAAATTCTGATAATGTGCTTATTGCGCTGTAATTAATAATGCTTATGGATTTTTCCTCAATAGGAATTACAACAAAATATGATTTTCGAAACTCCAAATTGTCGATTTTCAATGGAAACATTGCGTGTATCATGGGAACAGTTACAATCATCTTTAAGGCGTTCAAAATGTGAAATCGAAAATCAAATCCTTACTAGAGATTCCAAGGGAATTAGCCAAACTCAAATGGATGAATTCAGACGTTGTTTTAATCATTTTGATAAAAATAAAACACGTACTCTTGAACCAAAAGAATTCAAAGCTTGTTTAGTATCGTTGGGTTGTAATCTTAAAGAGGAAAAAGTAAGATTTATTTATTGAATTAAATTCTTTGAATTTATTTTTTGATACCATTTTTAATGCGCTCTTTTCCTTTAATGTAATTATAGAGAAAGAATATAGGAGGAAAATCAATGGTGGTGAGTGTAGCGATTGTTATGTTGTTTATTTAACAATACTTTGAGTTACGTTACCGTTAGTTATAAATGCTTTAAACTATTTGCAAATTGAATAAAAAATTTTGAACTTATTATTCTTATAATAATATTTTCCTTAAATGAATTAATTTTTTCGAGAAAATTATTAATAAATTAAGTTTTATTTATCGAAACTCATTTTTCTTTATTTATTTAAATGATTTTTGCAAATATATTATTTATTTAGATTAATCTTATACAATAAAATCTCGTTCTTAAATATTGGATCGTATAGTTATATATTTATGATTGAAACTTATAAATACATACTCACTATTGAACAGCAGATATTTGTCACTTATTTAAGTTATTATGTAAAATTTTGGCTAAACATTTCATTTGGAGGAAGATGGGAAGTCTCTCCAATGTATGCGGCACCTATTTCATGAAAACTTGCACAATGAGCCTATTGTGTACATTACACAAAAACCTATTGGAATTTGAATTTATTCCTAAACATATTTAATGATTTTAAAGATTTTGTCACTATTTTAAATATATTACATAATAATTGCATTAATCTTTTAATTTTTAATTCTAATTTGTTATATTAATGTTTTGACAATTTAGTTTTTTTCTCATGTCGACTGAAACATGATATAAATTAGTAATAGTGATAAATAAAATAAACGTTTCGCTTACAAGATAAATTTAATAACGAAAATTGCTTGGCTATTTTTAAAATTCCTATAAATGTTCGGATATCAATACGAATAAATCATGATTATTAGATATGGATTCTCCAAATTTTATGGCTAATAATTTCATGACAGAAAACTTAAATTTTTTTAAAACCTCTCTGAATATGGAATAACTAAAACATGAGATTTTATATCTTCACCATTATTAAATGAACTATAATTTCCATTGTTTTCATCCGGCGCAATCAAAAGGCAATCAATGATTTCCTTAGTCAGATTTCCCGCTTTTATAGTTAAAATATTAAAATTTAATATTCGAAATATATGTATTCTAAATTGCTGTGAATTTTTCTTGGTTTCTGATAAACATTTTTAGGGTGAAGTGGACTTTCTTAAAATTATGGCAGAAGTTGATCCTAATCGTTCTGGTGTGGTTACATTCGGTGCTTTCATTGATTATATGGCAAAAGAAACAACTGAACAAGATACTTTAGAACAAATTCTTCAATCTTTCAAAGTGTTATGCCAAGATAGAGTATGTTATTTTAGTTTTCATTATATATTTATAAATAATTCTTTATTCAATGATTATTATGCCAAAATATAATATTTATACTTTTGATATATATTTGAATTAACATTTCCATTAATAATCATTAAAGCTAACACGCTATTTTCAAATATATATTTAATATAAAATCCGAATAACAATCTAAATATCTAAATATCTAATATACTCGTGTATAAGCCGATCCGTATATAAGCCGAAGTGAGTTTTTATAGTCAATTTTTTGTCCAAAATCAAGTACCCGTATATAAGCCGAGGTAAAAAAAATAGCTGAAATCTGACGAATCGCACCAACAGTATCAACAGTTTGATTGCCCGGCAAATCAAATGTCATTGGTGTTTCATCCATATTTCCAATTTGTGAGAGATCATACCCACATTTCTTGCGCAAGTAAATGACAAATGAATGAAATGAAAGAACTTTTTCTTCCAGCACTGCAGGAAGTTTCTGGGCGATTTTTGTTCGCTGCCGAAGTGTTAAAGAGTTTCGATTCATAAACCGACTACACCATCCGGATGAGGCAACAAATGTTAAAATTTCAGGTTTATTTTTGTATTTGTCACTTTTTTTCAGCTGAAGTGCACGAAAGCGAATGGATCCTCTGGTGACAATATACACATTTTGTCGTTGCTCTAAAACCCATTGATTTAACTCTGTTTCTAAGTCAATAAATGATGGGAAATGTCCACGTCGTGCACATTTTGTTTTTGGAATTTCATTCAATGTCTTTTCATTTTTTTCCCATTCTCGGACCTGCTTCTCATTAATGTTGTACTCTCGAGCAGCATTTGAATTAAATATGATTTTTTAAATTAAAATTAATGTTTTTTTGGCTGGCAAAAAATATTGGTTTTTGTTACCCGTATATAAGCCGAATGGAAAAAATTAGCTTAAAAAATTGCCCAAAATTTCTCGGTTTACACACGAGTATATACGGTAGTTTTGTAAATATATTAATAGATTAATTCGATAATAGCTTCTTTTCCAGATTGGGCTAAACTTTTATTTCTTTGAATTAAGTCAAACCTCTTGTCGTTTTCAACACAATCCTGCATTATCTTATTCATTAATCTTTTTAATATTCAATTTGTCGTTAAGCTTGAACATTACATTTTGAAGCGATGCTATTGGTCCTTCCAACTTTAGATGAAAATTTTCAGTTGTCTCCTCAATTAAAAATTCTTATCTTTTATTTTATCATTTACTACATAGATTAGTTTAGCATATTTCTTATGTATGTCCTTACAATGCATTTCTGTGACATCCATTTTAAATATTTCAATTTTAGTATATTGATTCAACAATCTTTTATCTTTAATTGGTCTACTCGATATAAAACTGCTTTGTTTATTAAGATAACAAACATTTCTGCCATTTTCTTGAAATTATTCTGTCTCCATCTTTATTTTGACCAATCAAGCATGTTATTTTTAATTAAATTGATCACAATATTATCTATCAATTTCATTGGATACAAATCACTACTTGTTTCATTTGCTGAAATAAAGCACTTGTAAATAAGCACCGTGAAATATACTTTATTCGGGTAATATTATGAACCAGAAACATAACCAAGATTTCAAGTTGAAAGAGACTGTTGGGAAATATGGGGTTAACATAATTGCCAAAACCAAGAAAATTTCTTCAACTATTAGCGATTTCTTGGATTCCGTAAGAAAACATATTTCATTTAATGCATTAACATTGCTTTTCGTAATAAACATCACAGTTAATCGGCATTATCAACTCCAATAATTCCAATTTTATAGATTAAAAATTAATTGGTCAGCAATCCCAGATAAATTATTTATAATCTTAATTTATTTTTAATTTATATTTAAAACGTTTTTATTAACGGTCGGAACAGAAAAGTATAAAATTTTGATTTAAATTCCTAATGAAGGTAAATGATGTTTGAAGAAAACAGATCAAAGGTAAAAAAGGTAAAGAATTTTACTTGTAAATTCCTTATTGATTAACATAGTACAATTATATAGGAATATCATATTATATGGTTTCTTATTTATTAGTATAGTTAGTATTAATATTTAATTTCATTTCATATATAATTTATTTATAATTATAGTTTAGATGAATTAAAATACACAAAAATGACTGAAATGAAAATACAAATGGTCAAACGAGAAGAATTAGAAAACATTTATAATTTATTTCTGCAAATATAGATAAATTTAAAATATTATATGAACTATTTAATATCAAGTTAACTTTTTAGAAATAAATAATATAGTATATAATATATGTTTTCCTTATCCTTCCTAGTTTAGTCATTTTATATTATATTCATCTTAACCAGGGGTTCCCAAAGTTTTACTTAGGGAGGCCAAAATTCAAAAATGTTTTTAAAAAGTAATAATAGACTTATTCAACGTATAATATATAATACAATTTCATGGAAGTGTCTCACAAAGGAAGGCTGCCTTTACTGAGAAGTTATATTTTCTGAGCCGCGTTTCAAGAGTTTCCAATTAGTAACCACGTTAAGGATGAGGTCTGAATATTTCCTTATATTGATTTGGGTCTGTATGGTACAGAGAGTGCTTTTCTGTGACCTGTGACTTTATCTAACTTAAAAATTAAGAGATCTTAACAGCATGCTTACATAACTAGTTCAACATCTTACATCTTTCTGAATTCCTTATTACGACAATGTTACATTGGCAACAAAGGAAAACATTTTGTAACATAATTGCACTCAATAGCTCTTCTCATAAAATTGGTTTCAAGTGTATATAGTACAATAATGACTGATTTTTCTTCTTTGCTTTATTTGCAAATTATCTAAAATAAATAAAAATGAGGATTTGGCTCTATTTATACTTTTTATTTTTATATGCTTTTTATTTTTTATATACTATTTATACTTTATACTTTCAATTGTTGTAATTTTGTATTACAATTCATCTAATTATAAATAAATTATATATGAAATTAAATGAAAAAACATCATTGATTGCAAAGGTCAAACTAGTACATGAAAAACCTTCTATAATAATATTAATAATTTGTATCGAATGCAATAACATCAAACAGCAAAAATAATGAAATACAACTTCGGCACAGTGAAAACATTTGCAATCTGTGTTCATATAATGTGTCTATATGTCTATGTCTATTGTTCACAGCAGCAAATGATTCTTCGGCTGTCTGAGTAAACTCAAAAAAAATTATCTGTTTCTTCGATAAATTGTTCTATATCACCGCCGATTTATAATGTTTCTGATGGTCTAATAAACTGCAGCATAAGCGTAGTTGCCAGGTTAGGATTCGTTTTAATTTTAGACATAAACAAATTCAAAGACGTGACTAAATCTATATTATTTAAACAAAGAATTTTCTTAATTCATTTCTGGGGAATTAATTCAAATCCAAATAATATTTCGAACAATTTCAACATACTACAACATTCAAATAATAAAATATAAATGCTATAAATATGAATAGTTTATATAAATACATCTTACAATAATAAAAAATAAAATGAATTTTATAGGATTATATAACTGCCGAGGAATTGAGAAGAGAACTACCTAGTGAAGAAGCTGAATATTGTATTGCCAATATGGCTCCATATCCAGACGGTGGAAATGGAGCTTTGGATTACAAATTATTTGCATCCTCTCTATACGGACATTCCGATTTATAAACAATATTTGACTTATGAAAACTTCATTTTGTTATTAAACGAAATTTTCAATTATTTTTAGTAATTTTTTCTAATTCTGTTTGGAGATTTATAATCCACTATTTGTATTTCATATTTTATATAAATTGGTTTTGTAAATTTATTCGATTTTCTAAAAAAATATATGATAGTTTAATTTTTACAGTTTTAAATATCTTTGTTTGCATTTATATTTTCAATTGCAATAATATATTTGTGTTGGGTTTATTAAATGTTTCTTTAGGAATAATATTTTAATCATACTTTATTTACAATAAAAATTTAATGCCAATTCAGGAAATTAATAAATCGCTCTACTCGAGGAGTATCTAAAATAATTAAGTTATGACCAATACAAATCCTAGTAAAATTAAGTAATGAGCAGGAGGAAAAATAACGCATAATGATAGGTGAACTGCATTGAACAACAAGAATAAATTATTACGGCTTTTATGCTATTGAGAAGATTGCGTGAAATGGCAGCTTTAAGAAGTGGAATGAAACAGAAATAAATCTCTGAGTATATGCAAAATGTAAATACTGGAATTAATATTTTTCAGTTATGAAGTTTTTTATTATTCGACATATTTCATTTCCTAATCATCTTAAATTATCTGGACTACTGTACATAGTCCAAGCACAAGACAGAGTTTCTAAACTGCTGATGCACGAAACCTTAAAAATAAAAATCATAAGAAAAGTAAACTGCATATGTGTGATTGAAGAGAATAAATAATATTTACTGCTCTATGTAGTTTACAGTTTTTTTACAACAAAGAATTATTTTTAAATAAAAAATAATATCACTGGTAAAGTAGATTTAATAAGATTATTACTAATAAAAAATTTCAATAGAAAGATCATGAATCGGTTTTTTTGAAAACTTCCTAGAAGAGAATGGGTAAGTGACTTTTGTAAGATTTATTAATTACTTCTCTTTGCGTCAAGTTCCAGGTTTGTAATTTCAATATGGTGCAATTATTGCAAAACCAAGTACACCATAAGAGCTTCTAAACAGTCTTTGATAGAAATTCTAAAATATATTTGTGCATTTCGTAATGAAATTTTTGTATAAGCAATTATACAGTTTATAATTTTTTTGTTTGTAATTCTCTTATAGTTTATAATCTTTTCGTATCAGTATACGTTGTTTAAATTGTAATTTTTAAATGCCTTCTATTTTATTCGATCTATAGATTATTCCGACCTCATTTATTAGACAGGTTAAATGCGGGTACTCGAAAAAGTTTGGAACTTAAAAATGAAATTGTTTCTCGAAAAAATTGACAAAAGAGAAAAGATTTTAAGATGAAAACTTTACTTCGCATTTTGCTTTTTACACTGATTTTTTAATCATTTCATTGAATTAAATGTAAATCTATTATTTATTAATATTATTTTATTGTTATTATTTGTTTCTTATATCATAATTGACCTTGACCTAAAAGATACTGCATATTAATTGTGTAATTTTGATGATATGGAAAATGTTATGCAATACTGTATATCCTATCATAATTGGTTTGGTGTTAAAGAACACTGTCACTATTGCAAATTTGTTAATGACGTACACAAACATACACATTTTCTTTCTTAGTTTTTAATGTATTATACATGACTTAAAAGTAACTAAAAGCATTTAACTTTCAAGGCATGCATTTTGATTTTATTAAAATATGTTATCATTATGCAAGGTCTTTGATATTATATTTATCCAACAATTTTATTTTTTATTACTAACATTATTCCAAAGAAATTTATGAATTTTACGTATAATTTTAAATAGAATTAATTTTAAACTAACATTTCATTAAACTCCTAAAATCTCTATTTTCTAGAGGTCTTTAGGGGAAAAGGAGAAATTATGCACAAAATGATTTTTGCGATTCTTACATTCGTCTCATTTTCACTTATTTTAATTCCTTTCAAATTTTAAATAATTTTTTCATGGCGGCGATGAGTTTGATTTTGTCAATCTTTGTATTTCTATCAAAATATTACATATTTTAAAATTGCAATTAATATTTCCCTAAAATAAAATCACTCGCAGTATGATTTTATTGTCCGGTAATATCTGAAATGTTAAATTATTATTGAAATCGGTACTTTTTTCTCGTAAACTTCTATTTTAATACCGAAATATCGGTATTGAAATTCAACTCGGTATTCCGGTATCGTATGCCCTAGTTCAATCCAATAGGAACGACCGAATTTCACTAAATATTTAACTTAATCTTTTTAATAATTTAACTGAGAAAAAATCTAAAATTGAAATAATAAATGAATTGTAAAACTCATAAAAATCTCATTAACAACTACACAAATGATAAATACATAATTTACAATTAGCAAATAAAACAACCGAAAATAAATTACAAATTCTATTAAATACACACAAACTTACTCATGTGATCAACAGGAAAATGGCTAACTAAAAGAAATGCGTTGAAAATAACCCAAATATTTCCTCTGTGTTGAACTTTAAAAATTAATGTTGGAGATAATCGTGCAATAATATGATATCAAAACAAATAGAACAATTATAATCTAATGAGTAAAATAACGGTGATATAATATACAAATTCATACACGAAAGACAAAAGGTGCCAAAAGAGATTTTTAATAGCCATTGCTGAATTTCTTATTTTTAATTATTGGTTCGTTGATTTGAGTTTCAAATTTTATCAACTGTTGCCAAAATCCTGGATTTGGTTGAATACACGATCGGCGGGACTTGACAAAATTATAAGCATCACCTAATGAATAACCATGATATCGCATAAGATACGCTATAACTATCGTTGCCGATCGAGAAATCCCAGCAATACAATGCACTAAAGCCCGACCGTCATTGGAAATATGTTGATGAATCTTTTCGAGAATCGATGGAAAATGAAAACCAATATCACTGGTTTCCTGATCATCAATTGATAATTCAACGCATTCGATTCCACTGGCCCTTACTGGACAGCCTTCTCGTAAAACTGAAACAATCATTGTTATTCCTAAATGTCGCAATTTATCTAGCGTCACTGCTTTCAGCCCTGATAAATATAGATTGTCAATAATTTTGGAAGCATCATTAATATCTAATTGACAAATCGATTTAAATGATATCATGTTCTGTTGAGGCCGATATGAAGAAGAATACCGACTCGAAAAACCTTCATCACTATTTTCTTCCATACTTTTCGTTCCTCTGGTTGTAGATAAAAGTGGTTTCTTTTTAGTTATTAATTGATCTTTAGAGTTTAAACCATTAGAAATGCCAGTTAAATTGGATGGAGTAGGAGAATATGTGAAATATGACTTGTTTTGGTTATCGGAATTGACAGCAACAGGATCATAATTAGAACTAAAAGAAAATGAACTCCGCTGTCGCCAAGTATCTCGTTTAGTTGAAGAATCTATTGACGAGTATGTGAATCCAAAATTATTGGATTCAGAAACCTGATTAAAGTTAGCTGTTTTACGAAAACTCATCAGAATTTGGAAATGGGAAATTTAAAACTAAAAGCAAAATAATGATTAAAATTTATTAAAATTAAGTTAAACATAAAATATTAAATAAAAAAATTAATATTAAATTAACTTATTATATTGATTGAAATTAAGTTGTTTACTATTGATTAATTATGATAACTTAAAGAATGCAATTTGAAATGAAATAATAATAAAATTGTTATCAAAATTAATTTTTAATGTTCATTAGTCTTATTATATTTTTTAATTAAAATTGTTAATTATTTCGATTTGGATTTCTAAAAATTAATTTGAATAAATGAAAACAAAGAGTTATTGGTAAGTTATATAATATTTACAATAATAATTCTTCATACTATTGATTATCACCAATCTAAAATAAAATGGTTGGCTCAATTAGGGAAAAATATTCTAATGAGAGAGGACAAACCACATATATTTTGAACAATTCGTCTGTAAAAGTAAAATTCCTAGTATAAATCATAATTGGTTTTGCATAGGATTACAATTTATAATACTAAAATTAGTTTGTTTTTAAGGTTATCTTGATTGAAATATTTCTTGCTTAAATAACTTGTCTTTGTTGTTTGAATTCTTTAGCGACGTAATTCTGCTCAAAATCTTTAAATATTTGGTTTTGTTTCATTGTTGAATCCCCAAGCTGTTTCAGCCTAATCTCTTCGTTGATTATGATTCATATAGCTCTGAGCTAATGACTTCTCATAATTTTGACTCTCTAATCCTCTGGTGTCTGTTAATACAGGGTCATTGGCGAATATTTTTCAAAAAGGAAACCAATTTTTATAGTGAATTAAAATCACATAACAATATTATTCTTTTGAATTCTCTTTAACCATGGTGATTACCAATGTATCTTCTAGATGTTTGTGGGTCTGGAGACAAATTAAAACTTAAACCCTTATATATTTCTTTTTTTTAATAGTATATTTTAAAAATTTCTTTTTTAATAGTATCATATTTTATCGAAAATAGACTTTACGAACTTTTCCATTGCTAATGATCTGATAAAAATTCAATTTTTGGCCGTGAAACGTTCAAATGCCGTTAAATGATCTTGATTCATAGTTGATCTGAAAAAGCTTTTTATTCTTTTTTGTGAGCTGAGAAAGATCGATCATTTTCAGAAACTGAAACGGATATTATTAAAAAGATTCATAAAATAACAACTAGGTTAAGAAAGATTGGCATTAAAATTCATTTTAAGTAAATTTTTAAAAATTTCTTTCGGCTCTGTTGATTAAAATTCTTTTCAAAAAAATAATTTCTCTAAATAGTTCAACAGATATTTCAGTAAAATATTTTTTTAATTTTAACTTATCAAGATTCATTTCATTAAATTTCCATCAAAATAAAAAGCAACTACAAAAAGCATCAGTTGCTGAGAAATGTTTTTGTAACGATTTCATTATTGTCATTTTCTCAAATATTTTTATCGTGTAATTAAAAATTATTCTTTATTCTCTAAATTCAGTTTTACTTTCAAACTTGCAGTGATTAAAAATTTTAACGCAATATTTTTGCGGTGGAAAATGTTTTTTCCCAACTAAGGTTTTTATTGATTTAATAGATATCCAATATTTTCATATCTAACATCTAGTGACATGCTCTTGTTTTAATCAAGAAATTCATATAGAATTCATGATAACGGTTTCATATCTTGCAGTAAATTTAACAAGTAAGTTCCATATAAATGGCATTACGTAGCAAATATAGAGTTTAATCGATTTCTTTCAAAGCAAAATTTATCCTATCTAATGCTGGGGCAATCGGTTTAGGAGTATTGAAGCAATCGTACCATATTGTGTTAGATATATTAATATAGGAACTTTTGATATACTTTTTCAGAATCCTTAGCTGAAGAAGATGACGAAAAAATTTAAATAAAGCTTGAAACTTTCCAAAATAGTTACCAGTTTATGTGCAACACGTTCGCATCATTTGCAGTCAGTTTTCATCTATGATTTGCACGAGGTTAGAAGAAAAATGAAGGGATTTCAAATTTCAAGTGAGATTGAACTTCAAATTTTATTTAATCTTATTGTTGGGTATTTTGTGCAAGTCGGTTTCACTGTCTTACTTCTTTGTCTTCTTTTTGAAATTAAGCAATCAACCCAACACAAAAATTTTTATTCTAGACTAATCCAGTTGAAGGCTTAAATTATCACTTTATTGTTTTAAATAATAAATGCTGCACCAAGAAATCATCACTTTATACTAGCGCTTCTCAACCTTTCTGTTATTGCGACCCAGTTTACCAATGTAAATATTCTCGCCCCCCCCCATTTTGATCTATCGAAAATTATAGTTTCATAATGAAAACGGTCCGATATTCGTAAATATCATTTTATTGGTAAAATGCGACTGTTTGCTATAAATGCACAGTAATGTATATGTCTATCCCTACCCTTTATACCAACCCCTACTAAAACACAAGCCTAACACAAGTAGTGGGAGGTTGGGGTATTGTCCCGTCTGCTAATTCCGAATGCATAAGAGTTTCGGGAGGTTGTCATTGTATGTGTGTGCAGTATGTGGGCAACTAGCGCCGCCTGGCGGTTAGAATCATAAACGTTTGACAGATGTTACCGCACCGCCACAATTCGTGATCGGTCGTCTCGCGCTCGCGAATCTGGCTGTGTGGAATGTGTCCATCGCTTTGAACGCACGGAACCTCTGATCACATATTATCATCATATTTCAAAGCATATCGATATTCCTAGAACATATAACCTTATAATTCCAAGCCAGAGATATGTATGATAGAAGAGCGAGACGTACGATAGCATGTTTATGTCACGTGGTTCGTACCAATACGTACCGTAAGTACAAAAAATATATCTATCACAGGCTCAAGGAAGTCATTAATTAATAACATAACATATTTAACTGATATTTGTTTCATACTAATAAACTTATTAATAAATAAAAATAAATTATTTATGGATAATATCTAATTACAAACTATATTCTTATTTTAAATATATATATATATTTTAATTATAAAATTTATTTTATTTAACCTTCAACAAAGTTTTAATTTTGTTTTTAAATATACTCGCACCCCCCAAGGAGGGTGCGCCCCACAAGTTGAGAATCACTGCTTTATACTATTATTATTATAAGATTTTTTTTCCAATTTCACCGCTGATTATTTTTTCCATTGAATTTATTAAAAAGAGAGCTTGAAGACTATAAATCAGTAAAATATCAATGTTTTTTGATACTCAAGAATTTTCGGCAGTGCCTTTTTCAAGTGAATTTTTGATCATTATTAAATTTACAACTTATTGTTGACGGAAAATAATTGACAATGACTATCTTATAGTTGAAAATCTTTTCATTAAATACATTATTCGCAGCAAAAGGCTAAAATTATCACTTTATTGTTTTAAATAATAAATGCTGCTACCAAGAAATCATCACTTTATACTATTAATTACGTAATCATGATTATATAATAAAAGAAAAGAGATATGAATTCATTTATTCCAAGATTTATAATCTACATTTTAAATGAAGCAACATTGTTAAAAAGAAAATTAAATTGAATAATTTTCCACATATTGTTTGTTTAATTTATCAAACACTTGAATTGGAGGGACAATAGTTTTGAAGGTGACATTATCTCCACTTAATTTTGATTCCTCCCTAAAATGAGAACTTCCATAAGCAAAATGACCATATGGTGCTGATGTCAACAACAACGGTTCATATGGTGGATTCCGATTAATAACAGGGAGAAATCTAAAGCCAAAAATATTACATGAAGTAATTTTTGACATGTTTATCATACGGATCATCGTGTAATCTTTTGGTCCATTCTTCATTTTTCATTGCGATTCTTGCCTTTTCTAGACTTTCAAAATCCGTCATAACTCTTAAAGTTGGATTGAGTCCTTTGTATCTTTGTTTGAACACTTCTTTCGGATTTTTAAATGGTCCTTGTGGTGCAAATGATGGCAAAGGTGGCAAATGACGTGACAAAGGTTTATCGGTTATTATTGTGCAAGCTGGATCATATTCGAAACCAATATTAGATTTATCAATAAACCGGTTGACTTTTACATTTTTCGCAAGATTTCTTTCAGACTCTTTCAACAAATACTCTTTTTGGAATTGACTCCTGTTCAATAAGTTTTTTGATTTATCATTTTTCAAATACGAAAACATACGAAATTTCAACATTTGTTTTTAGTTTAATATTCACTGATGAGCTAAACAATTTTTAACAATCCGCTTGCATAAATTATGGGGAAATGTGAATAATATTTTTTTTGAATATTTTTTTAGAGACATTATAAATCAGGATTCCAAAAATACAAAGTTACATATAGTGAACTCATTTAAACTAAAGTTTCGTTTGCACAACACAGTGAGATTTTTGTGGTTTATGGTACTAAGTTTAAGTAATAACATTACTGGATTTTTCTGTAGGCAGTAAGACACTTGTGTTGAGTCTACTGCGGTCTGGGGGATACCCCAAAAAAAACCAACGGAAAAAAAGCCAAGGAAGAAAAAGCTACGCAAAAAAGCCAAATGCTGGTAGGAAAAATAGCCAATAAAATTTTATAGTTTATTTGAAGATTGCTCAAATTTAATTTGTATGTATTTACTGTATGTGTTCACTCATGTAAATCTGCTCACTTTTTTGTATAAAAGCAAAGATTTTCAAGACATTTTTATCATTCATTAATAATTTTTAATATTTTAAATAATAGTATAAAATAAATAAATATATTATAAAATTCATATTATAAAAATGATATATAAAGGTATTTTGAAAATCAAATATGATAAATGCCAGGCCCGTATTATCCATAAGGCTGATTAGTCTGAATCCCATGGTCTACAAAAAACCACGTTCCATACAATACGTAACCATACCGCATTAATGCTGTGTAATAGAAAATTTCACATTTAAAAAATCTCTACTCTCTGACAAAACAATTAGGCAGTTTGATGTTTTAATTGAACACACTGCAATGTCGTTTAAAAGGCTATCAACAACACGCTGGAGTGCACACCATGCTGCTGTTAAACCGGCGAAAGATAATTTCGAAGTAATGTGTGGCAGCGATTAAAGCTCTATCTGATCCTCGAGAAAATGTGGAAACAAGAGGTGCAGCACAAGGTCTTTTACCTGCTGTCTATGATTTCACGTTTTTCTGCTACTTTTACCTTTGGTATGTTGTACTTGAGGAAGTTAATTATACACAGCAGTATCTGCAGACCAAAGGCTTAACTCTTGATAAAGTAGTGGTCAAGTTAGAGGCATTAAGACTTTTTCTGCAGGAGGAGCGCAGTCACTTAGTGGAACATGCAATTGAACAGACACTTTTAAAATCAGACCAATATGGAATTCCAGTAGAGAGAAGATTAAGGTTCAAGAAGAGGATGGCAGGGGAACAATTCAGAGATACTGAACTCACTCTGCAAGAAGAAAACAATAGGGCGATGCTGGAGTGTATTGATCGTTTCAATTTTGAACTCCAGACCAGATCAACAGCGATCAAGGAAGTAGCAGATATGTTTGAGGCTGTTCAAGCCAAGAGTCTTCTATCAGCAACTGAAGAAAAGTTGTTGGTGTCAGTTAGCAAATTGACCACTTTCTATGATGAGTTATCCAAAGATGAGCTTTTAAAGGAAACACCAAGGCTGAGAAGACATATGAAGGCAGCAGATATTGATTTACAAAAATCCAAATACTGGGCAATATTGAATCTCTCCCAATACTCTCACTAAGTCTACAACTATTTCTTACGATCTGTGTGTCTGTTGCTTCATGTGAGAGGAGCTTTTCAAAACTGAAACTCAAAGAACTATTTACGCTCAACCATGGGACATTCAAGACTTTCTAATCTGGCTCTATTATCAATTGAAAGTTATATGATGAAAGATATTGATTTTGATGGTGTGATTCACAGGTTTGCAGCCTTGAAGATCAGAAAGGGAAACTTTTAAATAAAATAAAGTTTAATGACATTAATGTTAAATAACGATAACTTAACTTTGTTTTACCTGAAGTAGTAAAGTTATATTGTTCAATTTGAATTTGTTTTCTTTTTCTGCCCTTATTTGACTTATTTTACAAACATTACTATATTCCATTATAATGATTACATATGGTCTAGTACAGGAACACTCGGAAGACCATGGTGATTCAAGTTTAGAGGGGTGACACCAACCCAGCGACGCCACTAATTCAGACTGCTGCTTAATTCCACCATTTTAAAATCATATTTGGTAAGTTTGTGTGATATATGAATGATAATAATTTAAAATTTATGATCATTCATTGCTTTGTATTTAATTAAAAGATTTTGAATTTTAATTAATTTAATTACTTGATTATATGATGACTTACTTGGATTACATAACCTCATAAACATTTTTTACTTAAAAGCATACATATTTTGCAATAAGATTGTCACAGTACAGTTACGGTTAACTTGGGGCCTAGCTTAGCTTAGTGTCACTGGGATATGGTCCTTATCAAGTGCAGTATTTATTGTATTTTGCAAATTTATCCTCACATTTTATTTCATTTAAGGAGGGAGCGTAATTCGTGGGTAGATATCACGGAACCCAAAGAGGCTTGAAACCTCGGGCCCTGTTGTGAGTTAATACGGCCGTGATAAATGTTATTAACTGATTCTCCCAGCTAAAAAAGTAGAAATATAAATCTTTACCTATTAAACGGTGAATTGAAAATGCCAGGCTGGACTTTTGTACTTATTAAATAATGATTTTTGGCCGCCCATAACTTCATGTCGTTTAATTGTTTGACTTCACGATTTATTTCATTTTCTTTCTGTTGGTTTTGCTGATATTCATTGATAAACTTTCTGGAAATTATTCAAAGGAATTTCAAAATTAATAAATGAATAGTTATTATTATAATAGTAAAATTGATATCAAATGCCCGAATCTTTGGCAAGACTGAATATTAGATTTACGTTTTCTCATTCACTTAGGTACAAAAATGATATAAACTATAGAAATTAATCCTAGTGTAGAAAATAAAGTAGATCACTGAAAATAAAGAAGCTCGACATATTACCACAACATATACAGTCCCCCAAAAAATGTCGTGAACAGTTAAATTTATTCATAATTTCTTCACAAACTTTATTACAACCCGAATAAAGTGAAAGGCATTTACAATTTGAAACATCATAATTAAAAAAATATCCAGAAGGTTCCAATAATCAATTCAATATGACGTTGGACCACCGCCTTGCTTGATACACTCCTGTAGCCGTTTCGTCATTGACAGCGCCAGATTTTCAAAGAAACTGTTAAATAACTGATGAAACCAAGTATTTAGTATTGCTGCTTTCATGTCAATTAAGTTATCAAATTTGTATTTTCCTATTTGGTATTTTAATGGGGTTAAGGGGTTACGCATTTTTAATGGGGTTAAGGTCGGGTGACTGAGGAGCCAATCCAGCACAGTCCATCGTTGTTTACGGATCCATTCTTTTACTATTTTGCTGCGGTGGCATGGTGCACCATCCTCCTGTAGAACCCAATCTTTATTATTACCAAACGCCTCTCTAACGGAACTGCATACTTCATTGTTCAGAACCTTTAAAAACCATTGGGAATTGCATCTTTTGTAATTGCACAAGAACAGAACTTTTTCAGGCCCAGAAGAAGTGAAACTTCCCCATAACATAATAGAGGATGGATGTTTGAGTGCATGGACTTAAAACTTTAATTTATCATCCTTTTTTCGCCAAACACGCTGGCGTCTTGAATTATTTACTACAGATATTCTTGTTTCATCAGCGAACAGCATACTTCTTTGCAAACGTTAATCTTATTTGTCTTTGCCTTTTTGTTAACAGTGGCCTTTTTAGCGGTAACGAGGATCTAAATCCTATTCTAGCCAAATAATTCCTGGCAGTTTGACTACTGATGTTCATATTCATGTGATTATCAAGAAATTCCTTCAAATACTCGCTGGTAACGGCCGGATTCTTTCCGATTTCTAATACCAAGTGTCGTTGAACTCAGCTTGAAAGTATCTTCTTTCGAATACAATTTGAATATTTGTTAGACAAATCATTCGTTGTTTTGTACAGTTTTTTAAACACCAAATTTCAATCATTGAAGTTAGGGATTGTAAATTTACCGATTTTTTCATTTACCGGTAAATCGGTAAATGAAAATAAAATTACCTGTTTACCGGAAAATTACCGGGAAATTTTTTCTTCTAAAAGATAAAATAAAGTTGCCAAAAAAACAATTTAAATTTTCATTTCATGATTTTTATTTCAAAAATATAAAATATGAAAAATATGAAGATTAATGTATCTAAACAAACTATAATAATATTTTAGAAACAAATAAAAATAAAGTAAAAAANGTATTTTCTCTTGGCGGAAGTACTCCAATTCTTTTTTCACAATATATTGCCATTTTTTTTTGTTTTTTGTTGTGGAACTGATCTTTCCTGGCATTCTGTTTTTTGTTTTATCAGATCGTATAATTTCTGCTTCATATGCATTTCTACATTAACTGTAGAAGTGTCAATATTTTTATTATCTGACTCTAAACTGGTATCAAATCAGGATGATTTAACTGAATCTGACTATCAACAATAATAATCGAAAGTATATCCACAATAATTTTGATTATTGTTGCTTTTTTTGGTGATATGAAAAATATCGTAGTTTTCCTGATTCGATAAAACCGAATTAGGGTCAGTCAAATATTGCAGAACATGGAGTACTCAATTTGGTAAGTGGCACGTTAATATCAAATGTAATAGGATAATAGTAAAATAAAAACTTACCTTAGCTTTCAAAACTCGCAGAAAATACAAACAAATTAACTTAGAAAATATGTAATATGAAGTAATTTATTTATAAAAATTATAACTTTTCGTAAATCGTGTAAAGGACTCCTAACTCTTACTTTTGCGTGATTGAATTTCATTCGTGTTGTTTTTGCATTTTGCATTATATTTGAAATGTTTGTCAGCTTGTTTAAACCATCATTAGGCGGTTCTATGACAAAATGCTACTAGGATTAAATAGTAGTATAATAAGTTAATTTTTTTAAATATAGATAGTTAAATATTGCCCCAACACATATACCATTAATTTAGAAGGAATAGTTAATGATTAGAAAAATAAGTATGTTGCATTTAGTTAGCATAAATATCTGGTTCCTTTCGTCTTTAATTTAATAATAAAAAAAACCAATAGAAAATCTAGACTAGTCAAATGAAAATAAATAAATTATAATGAATAAATAAGTTACTCGGTTACAATGTTTATGTTTATATACTTTTGCAATAAAGTTACTGTTAGGCAACATTTATATTGAGACCAAATATGTAACTTGATCTCGGTTGTTATAATCGATTAGCATGGTATGAAGTGCTTCATTTATACGGAAGTATTCTTTTTTCTTCTTTCCGGTTGTTGCACCTAGCTCAAATATCCACTTCTATATTCTAATAATAATTAGTCTATCTAAAGTCGAATCTTTAAAAAATGCATTTTTATTGGTTATCTATCGGTTTAGTTGGTTGTTTTTCTATTCATTTGACAATCCCCAACTTTCTCCCGCCACCCCATTAGCCACGTAGAGCAACAAACAAGACCTCGATAAGTTACTCAATAGGTTAAACGAGTATATCTATAAAATGCTCATCTCATTATATTTCATTTCAATGTTTTTATTTGAGAGTATTTAACATCACTTCGGGTAACCCCAATGCACAGATTGATAAAATCTAATTTACAATATTTTATTTGATATTTTTATAGGATTTTACATTATCAGGAAGAATTGGACCAATTAGCAATTGATATAATATTATATTCAATAATATCTTCTATTAACCTTGACCAATTCGACAAGCGTTCATCAATCGCACCGGATGCCCGTAAAATTTGTGTAAAGTGATTTTTGTTATCTATTTCTTTATTATATCCTTTCATTTCAATTCCATAGAAGTTCAACACCATAAATCATATTGAAAAATTTATATTGAATATTTCCCCTTGTCTAAAAACCTTTCAGTTCAACTTACCCCCCCCCCACCTCTCCCCAGCGGCAGTTGGGTGTCACAATTAAAACAATTGTTCTCTAATCTTTATTAAACAGAAAGATGTATTAATAATTTCAACTATTAATTAATTATTATAAAATATAATAAATCTATCCAATGTCCCCTTTCTGTAATAATTTAATAATTAAATTAATTTAAATTAAAACAAATAATAAAAATAAAACAAATCCTCAAGAATTCCTTCAAAAAATACTTACAGTGTATAGTTGTTTTTCAATTCCAAATCTGACAAATACTTTTTATATTTGTAATAATCGAAAGTATATTTCCTGACAAAGAAACCTTTCCAATGTTTTTGAATCTAATTTTAGTTAAATTCCCAAAACCCTTATATTAACATAGTACCATTGTTATTGATTCATTGTATTTTCTGATGCACATATTGTCACAAGCATTCTTAAGAAATATTCTAAATCGCTTTCGTCCTGTAAATCCTCGCCAATGCTTTTGAATTACAGTAGCACCTTTATTTAAATTTCTAATAGGTTAAATAAAATTTAGTTTTAGAATTATGTAATAAACTTTAAATAGCATCTTAATTTTATTCCTTTATACCATGATTGGATTTTAACAGCAGCAGCGTGCTCTTTCAGTCGAACTTCTTCAGCCTCTCTAATTAATTAATTTAATCTAGTAAATAAAACATCAAATAAATAACCTTTTGCAATAATACAAATGTTCAACATATAATGAAATTTGTTGCTTGAATATATAACAGCTTGTCATTAAAATTTTAAATTAAGTTTAAAAAGTATCCTAGCATTAAATAATATTGAAGCAGTAAAACAATAATATTGTATTCAAAATATTGAAGAAATAAATGTTTTAAAATGCATAATAATTTACTATTTCTTTTCGATTATGTTGTCAAGGAAAATTTGATAATTAATAACATATTTTATGTTACGTAACCAATTATGCATATTGTCAAGTCAATTTAATTTTTGCATTTTGGAATTAAAATGAAAACTCAAGTCTATTTAAATTTGTCATTTGACTTTTATTATATTTTCGTTGTATTTTTGTAAAACAATTTACACGTTTTACTAATATACTTATCCTGAATGAATAACATACACTACATTTGGATACTTAAATTAAATTTTTTTGAACAAACTTCTTAAAATATTATAATTAATTTCTTATTTCCCATAATGATTAATCACTTTATGTTGTTCCTGGTAGTCGATATAAGAATTTATATATTTCATATCCAAAGGCGTATCTAAAAATTGCTATTGGGAACATCATTAGAAAAATAAATAAAGAAAAGTTATGTATTTTGATTGGAAAAATTAAAATTTTTATTGAAGAGTATTAAAAATTAAGTGAAAAATCTCAAGTAACTGTATTTTAATTTTAATTAACATTAACATTGAAATTAGATAATTTCAGGAAGTGTTGAAATAGAGCAGGAAAGCCATGTATGAAGTCAACGAGAGCAGCATGCCGATTTTTCATATATTATAGAGTTACACTATTGTATTTAAGTAAACAAATCACATTTTATTTAACTTTAATGCACACTTTATATTATGATTGATAACCTAAGGGTAATTAAGCACAATTATTTTAAATATCGAAAAAATAACGTGAACTAATTTATATTATCAAGTAAAAATATTTAAAGATGAAACTAATTTTAGATATGTAAAATTTAATTTTATATTTTTTGGAGGGCAATTTACTACAGCACACAACTTTGGATCTACCATTGCACTTGTCTAGTATGGCTTTGAAGTTTTTCGGTCGCAGTGTATAAATTAATTTCTTCTATGAGTATTTGATTGGGAAAAACTTCTGAATAAAATTAGGCAACATCAACTTATTAAAACTTTAAATACTTTTAAGATTGAGATAAATATTCTACGTTTATTCTTTCATCTGAACCGTTACGTGTGATATTTAAATCTGTTGGTTATCAGTTACCTATCTCATTCTAATTTTCATTTATATGGTAATTACTTTATTATTATTTATTCCGAAAAATTAAGAATACTAAAAATTAAACCTTGCACGGACACAGGAAAAGCTGTTTACGGCACTGGTCTTTACGTCTCTTTGTTGTGGTTGGGCTCGCTCAGGGAGCAAGCAAGGAAAGGGGGAATAAAAACACTTATCAGCATTTACTAAGTAGACAAATTTTCTAGTGGGGAAGAGAGTTGAAAAAAATGCATATGTATAATAAATATTTGGGGCATTATACAAAATAGGACTTTTTTTCGTTTATTTACAAAATATAACACTTTTTTAAAACCAGAACGTTTGAAAGTTTTTATACAAATAAGATGATTTGAAATCATTGATTTCCAGATATAATTAATAACATTAAAAAAAATAGGAAGCCTCTTTAAATAAATTTTTTTGTCTTGGGTTTTTCCAACATTGTTTTAGCGCATCTATTAAAAATGTGTTTAAATTAATCGAAAAATAGAATGGTTTGGGAGATTCAGGTGCGGGAAAATTTAATAGCGAGAGCAGGCAATATCGAGGAAAATCAGAAGCTATATCAGCTTAACAGAAATCAATAGAATTTTTAACCATGTTATTTAAATTCTATTTATTTATAATTTTAAATAAACTTAAAATTAATTGCACAACCCGACTACGAGAAGCAGCAATTCGGCACGTCTTACTCGTTAGATTAAAATTCTAGAAGGAAACTATATTAGAAAACGTTAGATCGTCCTTGATCTAAGTGATAGCGCATTCTTCGGGAAACCCCTCCATCTCGATCCATTCTTTTATACAGTGCTGAGAGGCATTAGTTCCAGCGTTTGTTCTTTACCTGAGGACGGTTCTAATAACCAATTTCTTTGCTTTAGTATTTAGCGGCATTTTTGGGCTACACAACAATCAATTTTGTATATTCTGTGCATAATAAATAAATTTTAAAAACATCAAAGTCTTTGTTAATTCATATCTATATATTTACACGCACATATATTTATATATCCTTGGATATCAGTCTGTGTTAGGAAGAATCTATCCACCAGATCAGAACCTAACAACTTTGCCATTATTCTCAAAATAATTTCAAAGAATAATTATTTGTAATTTAATTTGTATTCTTTAAAAAAGTTTACAATATCAAATTTTATTTAATAAGTGTTCTTCGTTGATTCGTAGCAATTTTTTTAATCTGCAGACACTGTAGTCGAATCTGTAGTCAACCGGAAGTATATTGTGTGACGAAGATCTAATAAATGGCTTATAAAAGTCTCTTGATATAAAAATCTGGTGGTCTAAATGAAACCTTCGGTATTCTAAATAAATAATATTTATTACCAAACTAAACAATTAGCTTGATGTCTCTTAAATACGTGAAAATTGATTAACCAATCAAAACCTCTACAATATTCAGCGAATTATATTAATTGCGAAATTTAATAAATTTTTCTTCAACTAAAATTCTTACCGGCATGAAAATTTCTCATCAATATCCAACAAAAAAGTAAGCAATAAATTATATTTTAAAACTATAATTTTGAGGAAAATAATATTTAAACAATTATTATTTAAATACAAAAATTTGTAAACAATTGCTAAAATTTTTAGTGTTAAATATTTTGAAAATAAAAATATGCAAAGGTGGTAAACAATATATTTTAGATATATTTTAAGATATGCTTCTAAAATGAAACTTCAATTAATAAACTTTTTATATTCTCAATTAAATATTTGTCATTATTTTTATTCATTTAATTGAAAACGATCGATTAGTTTATGAAAATTTTTTGTTCTGTGCTTGAATTAGGGGCCTGGGTTTCTTTAGTTGATTATTAAATTGTGATGGAATTATTCGTTGTTCATCAATGTTTTTTTCTGGATGTTGATCCTTTCACATCCCTCTTCATTTTTACCCTCAATTGATCTTAGTCATTCCTTAACTATCACAGGTAATTCATAAAGTATGATTTAAATTTAAATTGCCCAACAGTTCAAGATTCGATAAACTCCAAGATTCAATTTGATTAATAATCAATATGATATATAGAATTGCTGAATAATTTTAAAATTAATTAAACCTCCAAAATTCTTCAAAATTTGTTGTACAAAGACTTAATTATAAATGGTAGGTTGTGAAATTATTTATAAACATAGAACAAAACAAGAAAAAGAAAGATACAAATAAAAGGTCAACCAAATTTCGGATTGTTGTCAACAACGCATATTTTAGATCAAGAATTTTTCAATTATTAAACACTGCGGAAAAGATTTATCCTTTTTTTATTTGAATTGTTATTAATTTTTTCATTTCATTTTTTTTATTTCACATAATTTTAGCTTTCTTTTATTTTGGCTAAAATTTCAATCTTTGACAAATTACTTAAACAAGTTTTTTAATTTTAAATCTTATTTTTATTTATTTATATTTTATATATTGTTTAAATTTATTTTCAATCAATTTAAACATTGTTAATGAAATTATAAAGTTTTTTAATTTTAAAAATAAAAATTTGAAAATTTTTGTTTTTTTCAACAATTGTAAAAATCAGCTTTTTAATTAATCATTGATCTCTGTGATCCCAAAGGAATATCATGTAGTTGGAATCGGCAAAACTCAGAGTAATCAGAATTGATAAAATCCAGAGGCTTTCTCTGGTGTCAATAGCAATCAAATTCATTCAATTAGTTCAGTTGCCACCTCACTTGTTAATCAAGTCAGTTTTCATTTGCAACAATAAACTAATTGACTGGTTCGTTAATTACGAGTATTTAATAACACAATGGATTTTAAATTTATTCATTAAATTCCATCTTCATCTTTTGTCTTATTTTAGTTTCAAAAATAATAAAATAATAATAATAACAATAAAGTATCTGTTAAAGAGTATATATATATATATAAAATTATAATTAAATATATAAAAAGTTTATAAAAATATTTTTTGAAAATAGTTTAATTTAAAAAATAATTGATTTTTTTTAATTAATAAAATTTGATTATAAAATCTATAATATCTTTATATTTTTTTCTCTATCATACCTGATGATGACAGGAAAACTTTCGAAATAAATCGTATAATGAATGTTTCAGTGACACTTTCTTATAAATAAATCATTTCCATGCTTATTTAATTATTTATTTAAATTAAACTAAAAGATTTTTTAAATTAATAAAAATTGTGAAATTTGTTTACTAAATCTATAATATATATATAATGTCACATCGCTACTGTTCACTTGTTGGGAGGAGTTCTTGTGACAGACAGACAGAAACATTTATTTTCTGTTTTATATATGAATTAAATAATTAAAAAATGCCCTTTGATAATATTAAAACTGACCATTAATTAATTCATTTTATTTTCTCTTAAAAAGGTGCTTTCATAAGCCACAGTAAATGTTTCATTGCAGCTTTATAAAATAACGTGTTTTTTGATTCCGGTTAACGATTCCAACTCGCTAGGAAGGAATATTCTGGATATAATACAGTTTATAAAAGGAATTAATAATTATAGTTTCATCTATGATGGCTTCATGTAAATCTACAACATGTATATTTTGTACTTTCCAACGTACACGAAAACTCTGGAACTAGTATTGTAAATATTTTGAAAAGATTTAAATAATGCCTATCAGCAGAGCCGTAGCTAGGGAAAATGGCGCCTAGGCGAGATTGAAATTTAGCGCCCTTGGTGCCAAAAGAATCCACCACTCCCATTAATTATGTACTTACAGGAATGGAATTGGTCTTGAAGAGTCAAATTAAAATGCAAAGCTATACAATGCTTAACCAAACTTATATTATAACGAAAACCAATTAATTATAAATATTTATTATACATGTGTATATACATTAATATTGAAAATTTATTTACTCCGTATTTATTAAACCTAAGTTCAAAGTATTGATCATTAAGTTCCTATTAAGGTTACTATTGTAATATATTTGAGAAGATCAAGTGATCAACTTTAACATTTAACATTGAATTCTAAATAAAAGAAATTAAAGATAAATTAAATTAAAGATTATCATCAATTGTCCTTCCTTCTTTCAAACGATTTTTAAGATCTTTCTAGGCTAAGTAGCATTTTCTATGCTCAAGACTGTTTTCATGATCAGCCACCTTCGGATTTAGTCGCCCGTTTGCAAAATCCTTTAGATAGACCAGCAAAACAGTTTTGTTTTAGTTTAACTTATGAAAACAGTAAACATGGAAAGCAGAATATAAAAATTTAATATGAAAAAAAGAAAGAAAAGCAAAAAAAATTTAAATGATCATTTCACAGTTTTAGCGCCCTTCGACTCGGCGCCCGGGGTGGTCACTCCATTCGCCACTCCCTAGCTTTGGCTCTGCCTATCAGTATTTATTTATTCTGTCAAATGAGAAAGGTTTGCTTTAAGAACATAAACTTATTTATCTACGTCCATTTACAAAAAATAAGAAAGTTAAAGAATTTCATTTTTTATAGTCATCAAGGATTTCGAAAAGAAAAATGCAGAGATGCGGCTAGAAATCGTCGAGGAATGGAAAATAATGAATTTTCTGAATTGGCACGTTTGTTACCTTTGCATCCTGAAATAGCGGTCCAACTGGACAAGGCGTCCGTAGTCAGACTTGCAGTCAGTTATTTGAAATTACATTTATTTCTGACCGAAAATGAAATTTCTTCTACTTGTAGAAATTTAGTTGAAATAACAAATCAAAAATGTAAAATTTTGCTTGGACAATAAATTATCTATTCAAGATTTTAGATAGAAACTTGGTATATAATTCCTTTCAATGGTTGCAAGTAAATTTTGATTTTAATTTTTAATTAAATTTTAATTAAATAATGAAAATTGAAAGATAATCAAAAATAGTGTGGATAAATGGATATTTAAAAAATACTATTTATGGGAAAACTAAGTTATTTTTTATGGAAATTATATTACGAAATCTTTATTAAATCGAAGAGATACAAAAAAACATTATCTCTAAATCGTTTAAACAGTAAAAATTGGGTCAAAAATCTTATGATCCTCTGTTCCTGAACTTCCTTCTTTGCCTTTGTTTTTATCACAAGCTTAATTTTATTCCAACAATTCTCGATAACCTGTGCAAGAGTCTGTACCAGGATCAAGGATATTAAGTTGTTGGTTGGTAGTTTTTAATTAATAAAATAATCCCTAGTGTGGCTTAATTGATAACTGATCCAAACAACGCTTTGTTTATGTATTTCAGTGGTCGGGAACCTTTGTCAACCTAAAACCCAAAACTATAAAAAAAATCAAAATGCAATATTGGGGAGCCATAATAAAAAAATCGATTGATTTTTAATTAATTCAAAATAAAAACAATAAAATTCATAAAATGAAATATGTATTTAAAAATTAAATTTAGTGTCGTTTCTGGGTATGAACCTTCTAGGATAACTGTGCTAAATCTGGTTTGTAATTTGTAGAATTTAATTGCACTAAGGTTCTCAAACTTTCATTTGTTAGTGTTAGGTTCGATGGGTATGTCTTCGAACTAACACAAAAATGTTCTATCTGACTCCAAGTAAATAATTTATGCGCGTAGGTAATCAAATAAATAAATAAGAGATATGTTTCAAATATTTATTTTCAATTAAAAGTTAGTTACACGTTTAAATATGTATAAATATAGTTACACCACGCTGCTTTCTCTAAGTATAGAAAACGGTTATTCAAACCGCCCTGAAGAGTGTTACTAAGTATCAAGGCTGGCCCTAAATGCGCCAACAGCCCGATATAGGTGAAGGAAAAGAGAACGGGACAATCACCAAAATTTACGCTATAGAATTAACCCAGAAATTGGTTAATTCTTTTTAATAAATATTACTAACGAGACAACACAAAATTCGTGCTGACGTCAGGATATCCCCTAAATTTATTTAAAACAAATAAACCCTTTATAAATACCTTTACAATTATTCAAATATTAATAATTAAAACATTGATAAAACTAACTGATATTCCTTAAATAGTACTGAAGAAAGTTTTAATAATTATTCCACAAATTAACTATCGATTTGATATTTCCAATAATTATCACGATTTCTGTAATCCAACTGTCTATGTGCACAGAAATAAATTCCCAAAAAATTTACGAAACTAATTTTCTTTCAATCGATACGATTCTTATCACTTGACGAAACTTGATCGTTACTATAAATAGAATTGGTTCCTAATTTTAGTCACTGCGGTTTTTTCTCACTCCTATCTTCGTCCCCTCATCTAATTTTTTATCTGCTATTTATACAAATTTATTTTACGTAATTCTATTAATAGTAATTGTTTAATTACTATTTTTATTATATATTTTAAATAATTCCTACAATTCTATTTTTAGTAATTATTTATTACTAATTATGTTTTAATTTTAATTTTAGTATTTAATTTCTATTTTTGGTAATTTTAAAATACTATTTTTATTTTAATCCTAATTTTGGTAATTAATTATTATTTTATTTATTATCTAATTTCGAACGTTCATTTCCGGTTCCTACTGAACCCCAACATGTCTTCCCCCTAACAAGATTTTCGTCCCGAAAATTAAAGCGGTAAAGGTAAGACAATTTGCAGCAGATACATAAAAAATAAAAATAAAAATAAAATGAATCAACTGATTAAAATATATATATAAAGCAATCAAAGTCAAAATCAAAATAATCAAAAAAATTGTTAAACAAAATCAAGAATCAGATTAATCAAATGTTGTTCATAATGTCTATCAATTTGAATATCTGGATTGGATTGAGTTGTCGAAGGTGTTGGGATTGAGGACGTATAGCAAATTGCTAGGTCCATTGAACACATAGCCGAATTGCTAGTATTTTCTCCTTTTCATGACCTTGGCACTTTCGTTACGGATCCTTTGTTCTACAATGTCAGGTCTGTAACTGACCACCAAAGTCTCCCGTGTACTTACCTCTTTGTACACAATTGAGGAGATGATATATGAGCCCTCATTAGCCTCCAATACTCCGTAATCGGGGAAATTGGATACGGCTACTTCATGGATTGGGCCTCCGTCGTATTCCGTGATACGCGGTTTCCATTTGCTGTCGGGTCTCTGCCACCAAGTAGGATCTTCTCTGTCGAGATCTTCCCGTACTTTGATTGAATTGCCCCTCCCGACGAACTCGCCTTCCTTCACGATGATCGGCTCTCCTGCAATCGTGGGTTCACTCTTTGTTGCCAATATCTTGGTCAACGCAGGATCTGGTGGCTGATAGTGGCTTTCGAGGAGATCGTCATCCTCATCCTGGATGGATATCCTAGGCATTTTCTTTTTCGTACTCTTAGGAATCTCCTTTTTCCTTTTTGCGGAGATAGGGACATTTTTCTCCTTGTCCTCTTTCTGGGGGAGTTTCTCCGTTGTTTTCTTTTTAAACTTCAAATCTTGTAGCTTAAGTAATGGTGCTACAGCTTGGGGTAACGTTCCTCCTTCTGCTCCTTGTTTGGGTTCACCCAACGGGGCCAATGCTTTCAGGATCTTGGTGACCCGTTCAACTAACTTTTCTGCTGGCTGTGGTTTGTCTATTTCCATTTTAGCCGAATTCACCACTCTACCGTCATTGGTAAGGGTGACTTGGAGGCAGTTATCGTCTGCACTCTCACAAGTGGCATAGTCGTCTTCATCAGCAATTGAAATGGCTGGCGGCGACAAGGAATCTTCTTCCACTATTTTCAACAACTTTGACCTGGGGATATCTTCTTTCACATAGCTCTCCATAGCTAGAGGTTTCTGCCTGCTTGAGGTTCCGGGTTCCATCTGCTTTATTTGTGAAGACTCCACCTCTTTCCGGGTGTCTGGTGAAATGTCATCAACCCAGATGTCTCGTAAATTGTCGTAAATCTCCTTAATTGTTGTGACATCATTCTCCGTTTGTAGGTCCGAGAAGTGATGTGCCTCTTTACCGGTGACTGCTTTTGCTAGATATGCCAAACGGTAATACCCGTTGCATTTCTTTAGTTCCCTACTTTCGAGGCATTTAGCTGCGCCTAACTCACGAATTCCGAGTGCGCGCTGCATTGGGAATCTGATTACTTCTAATAGGTCCTTTACTAGCAATCCCACGATGATCTTCCCATCGCAGATTTTTCTAATTCTTTCGGCACAGTCTTCTCCGTCGAACTGTCCTGTTATTTGTTTCTCGGTCATACCATGCGCATGCGATTGGTAATGTTTGACCTGTGCTCTGGGGGTAACTCTCGTGTTGAGTATCAGATCTCCATTGAATTGTGAGATTGAGATGGCCACAATTGCCGGTTTCAGGAATTGTCGCAGTGTAGCGTAGTGAGCTGCTACGAAAACGGTGAGGTTATCCTCTTGTCTAGGGTCCAAACGCTGTCTAACGAAAGACTCAAATGTTTTAATGTCGTTATCGTTGACATTATATGTCCAGTTTGGGTCATTAACCCATCTCGTTTGTGTTTCCTTGTGAGGTTCCAGAATTTCCATTGCTATGATGGTATCTATTCCTTCACATAACAGTGAGATGTTCTTTTCCCTCCCATCCCCGTTTTCGATCTCCAGGGTGGTATGCTTTTGCAGCAAAATGGGGTTTGTGGCGCCAGGAACATAAACAGTAAATGGTTTGTTAATGGCGTGTATCCATAGGTGGTTGGTCAGACTATGTCTGCCAAACTCAGGCATGACCTCGGTAAGCCTAATACTACCGTTATGCTTGCCCGGGATTCTTGAGATAATCATTTGACGCTTTGGGGCCTCATCAAATTTAAAATTATTGGGTATGCCTGAACAATGTCCGTAAAACCAGTGCCTTTGGCCTTTTCTGCTTTGCTCCATAACCTGCTTCTCCAGGTTTTTGTAAATGAGTTTTTCCTTTAGCAAGGTTGTAGCACGTATAATGCTATGCCTTCCTTGGTATTGGGATATTGGGTGACTCTGCATTCCTGAAATAAAAATCATTAACCATAATATCAGATATACTGATATGCCATAATAGGCTAAAAAGATATGCATGAGTCTTATTATAAAAGATCTACATATGCTGAATTTTAATGCTACCTGGAGCTCTACGTAAATATAGATTTTAAGATATATATAAATATTTATATATGATTTTTTCCTCGGAGAAGTCTGTAATTGTCATAATTGCGACATCAGTACTCCATCGTAAGCCCTTATGGCTTGTCTAAAATATAGCTTGGTCCAAATACCCATAGCTATCAGTGTAGTTACTAGCGATAGTACGGCCGATACCGTAATCCATACCCCTATGGGTATTTTCAGGATATATCCTGCATTAAAATTTGTGATGGCATTACAATCACAACAGTTTGTCAGATTTGGGGGCGTTTGGCAAGATATTTGTTTGATAGGTGGCAACTGTCTAAGATGTTGCCACATTGTGGGATGTATCACCATGTTCTCCTTGACGACTTTTGGTGGTGTTTTCGTTATAACAGGTTGTCTCAGAGGTAATATCTCCTCAAATACCTCGAACCACCTATCGTCCTCCCGTTTCCTCGGACTATAGTATATAACTAGAACCGAATATTCTACGGACTGATTTAGATACATTTCTTGGGAGGGGGAGTTCTGATCTAACCATAATGTTCCTCTCGTGGTAGATCCGTCTAGAATGCTGATTTTCACTTTCTCCTCCCTGTTAATTTGCTGGCTAAACTTTACTTTCTCCTTCTCGTAGGATATCGATATGCGATTTGTGAAATCTGCCGTCCGTAGGATCCAATTAGATACGTGATAGGTATACAACCACTCTGATATAACTTTGATGCTGCAATATGCAGTTTATAATCCGTCTCGGCTTTAAATCATATAAATCCCACTCTTTTTCTTCTGAATCGAGTTGGCGGACCCGCAAGTACTTGTTGTAGAAATGTAAACTGAATTTTGTGGCATTATCGCACGTTGTGAGAATGCTAATTCCGTTATACGTTCTTATAAAGTGTAAATGTTTCACTTGCATCGCCATAGGCTGAAAGTATGCCTTTCTATCCCTTTTTGCCATTGCCAAAGTCATCATACAGCTTATTATTAACAAAAAGGTTACCGATTTTGGAACACCCCTTGATCTCAATGGGTATCGGTGTTCTTGTGGTTCTTCGGTAGTGTTTGGTTTCACTTGTTTCTCTGGTACTTTTACTTTTGGATTTCCCGAGGTTCCCTTTGTTGAGATTTCGCACTTTTTACACCGATTAGCATGCACCATTATTGGTTCTGCTTTTCTGTTGGCTACAAGTTGTAATATGAGATTTGTATCTGTGGTTCTCAATACCTCATATGGCCCTTTGAAATTTCGCATGAGTTTTGGTGATAAGCCTTTCTTGTTATAATGACTTTCCAACATCACCTGGTCTCCAACCAATATGCCATGATCCTTGGCTTTTCGGTCATGATAATCTTTGGATGCCTCCTGATTATATTTTATGCTGAGACCTGCTCTAGCCCATGCTTCCTGCATTCTTTCCCTCATTTCCATCAGGTAATTTTCCTGATCTAGATACTGTGTTGCCTTAGGGAAGAACAAGAGATCTACTGGCATTTTACTTTGCCTCAGATACATTAAGTAAAATGGTGTTTCACCTGTTCCTTCGTGTACTGCATTCCTGTATGCAAATAAACAGGATGGAATGTGGATGTCCCAATCCGTTTGCCCTGAATTTACATATGATGCTAACATATTAGCTAATGTTCCATTAAATCGCTCTACTAGCCCATCCGTCTGTGGGTGATATGGGGAAGTGTTCAACTTTAGAACTCCGAAATAATCATTTATTCCTTTGAGCAAATTACTCATGAAATCAGCTCCCCGATCCGTTAATAGCTTTGTAGGTACTCCATACCTAAAGACAATTTGTTCAACGAAAATTCTAGCTATTGTATCAGCTTTGTGATTAGGCATCGGGTAGGCCTCTGGCCACTTAGTCAAGTAGTCGCAGAAAACTAATATGTATTTGTTTCCGCTATTAGATTCTTTGAATGGTCCCAAAACGTCCATTGCCGTCATTTCCATAGGTGTAGATGGTACTGGCATCGGCTTCATTGGTACGTGTGGTTTCTTTCCGGTATTTCTTCTGGTGATACAGATCTTACATGTCTGACACCAGGTTTTAACGTCCTGTTTCATACCGGGCCAAAAATATTTTTGTTTTAACCTTGACAATGTTTTTCTAGATGACAGGTGGCCTCCTAAGGCTCCATCGTGATACTGCAACATGAGTGCTTCACGGTATTTCTTAGGAACCATTATAACGTTATCTCTTACATCTGAGTATTTCACTAATCCCTCTTCCAGCACAAATTTGTCTTTATTCTTTTCCCAATATTTCGCGAATTCTGTGGGCACGTATTTCGCTTCCAGGGCTTGACGAATGACATTGATTTCTTCGTCAGATTTTTGTGCCTCCATTAAATCAGCTAGGCGGTTGGCTTCTCGAGTCAGTGTGAAGATAGTCCCTTCGAGACGTCCTTCCTTCACATCTTCTGCTTCCTCCTCCTGGTCTACTCTCGATAAAGCGTCTGCATTTCCATTATGATCTCCTTTTCTATAATGAATTTCTATGTCATATGGCTGTAAAATTAATGCCCATCTGACCAGTTTTGATGTATCCATTGTGTGTTTCGTCAACCACTGTAATGGTCTATGATCGGTATACACTATGATCTTTCGACCCCCATAGATAAGTCCTAAACTGGGTTATAGCATACACAATTGCTAAAGCTTCTAGTTCTATTACTGCGTAGTTTTCTTTCGTGCGGTTTTAATCCTCTGCTAGCGTATGCAATTGCATACTCATCTCCTAGGTCATCTCTCTGACCTAACACAGCACCTATGCCCCGAGTGCTGGCATCTGTCATAACCAAAAATTGTCTCTCAAAGTCTGGAAATCGCAATATAGGTGGCTTGATGAGTTTTTCTTGAGCATATCAAATGCTTCTTGCTGTTCTGTTCCCCACACAAATTTGACATTTTTGCCTTCTAACTGCGTGAGTGGAAAAGCTATAACCGAAAAGTTTCTAATGAATTTTCTGTAGTATCCAACTAGACCTAAAAACCCTTTGATATGTTTAACGGTTTTAGGCTCCGGGAAATTCTTTACCTTTTCGACATTAGCTGGATCGGGTTTAACCCCGTCTCGTGATATGATATGGCCAACATATACCACTTCCGGTTCAGCCCATTTACATTTGGTGGGTTTCACTTTCATGTTGGCATTGATCAACCTCTTGAACACATCTTCCAAATGTTCCAAGTGTTTTTCCAAATCTGGCGAGAATACGATGACGTCGTCAATGTATACCATCGCATGGTGTACATCCATGAGCATCAAATTCATTGCTCTTTGAAATGTGGCTGGAGCTCCTGTGAGTACAAATGGCATTACGTTATATTCGTAATGACCCATACTCGTAGAGAACGCTGTTATTGGTATAGTCTCATCTTTTAACTTAATTTGATAAATTCCCTTTTGGGCGTCCATTACTGAGAAGAACCTAGCGTTTCTCATGCGTCCATAGATATAATCTAACAATGGCAATGGATGGCTATCTTTGCATGTTGCTTCGTTAACCATGCGATAGTCGTTACATAATCGTACTGATCCATCCTTCTTGGCCACCACTATCATTGGTGATTGATATGGTGATTTACTATGCCTGATTATGCCATGTTTTAACATCAGTTTCACCTGTTTATCTACTGATTCCTCCAGACTGAATGGAATACGGTATGGTCTCAACTTTATAGGTTTTGTATTGGTGAGAACAATCTCATGTTCTAACAAGTTTGTCTTTCCCAGATCGTATTCATGTTTCGCGAATACCTGGTCATATTTCCTCAATAACATATTTACTTGAATATTTTCTTTTCTAGTTAGCACTTTGCTGTTTGCTGTAGGTGCATCATAGTACTCAATGTCTGGATCTCTTTCTTCTGCCTTTACGGTGAGTATCGACCCTTCTCCCGTGGCTTGTGGTTCGTTTTGTTTCCAGATTCTGCCCACTCTGGTATCTGGATATAAGTAAAGTGGTTTAATGTCCAGATTGGCTACCCTGATTGGTATTCTGCCATTGACTATTAAGCCTACGCTATGAGTAACTGGTATGTTGTATTTCTCCGAAAACTTTTCATCTGGTTCGAATACAACTTCACCTTCCCAATTATTGCTTGTAGCTACAAAGCATACAGTTTCTGCTCTGGGTGGTATGATAGTTGTATGATCAATATAAGCTGTATCATCATTGTAAATTTTTCTCTTTTTACCTCTCGCTCGGATTAACAATCCAGAAGCACAGTCGAATACTACTCCTCGTAGTCTTTTTAGGATGTCCATACCCAATAGACATTCGGCTGGGAGACTTCTCATCACTATGATGTCGTGATGGAGCTCCTGGTCACAAAGCTTAATCTGGCATGATAATGACCCTATTACGTTTAATGAGGATCCGTTTGCTCCTGTTAATTTTACTCCTGCCGGTTTTAGCGATTGCAGTTCATGATGGTTTAACAATTTAGCTTCAATTATGGTACCATCTGCTCCTGAGTCTATCACCGCATTAACTGTATGTCGGTTCACTCTTATTTTTATCATTGGCTTTTTATCCAAGTTCACTGGGTTGTTGACCATCAAGATAGTATCGTGCGATATACCGATTGTATTTGCCCTCGTTTGTTCTGCTTCCAGTAATTCAGGATCACTCAGTTGAGGATTATACTCTTTGAATTTAGCTTTAATTGACTCTAACGCTTCCTTTGGATAGTGCACTTTAGGTAATTCTGGCAATGTTGAGCATGTCAAATTATTAAATATGGTATCTTCACCGATTTTCCATTGGTGTCGTCCTGTTCTGAGTGTTGTTTCCCTCGAATGTTCCCGCCCTTCGTTTGGTGCGGATGGTAAACTCCTCAAAGTTGGCAATTGTACATATCTTGGACTTCTCTTGAATCTGGGTGACCTTATGTCGAATTTTGGTCGGAACTGTCATATTCTCCTTCTGAGGACTGTTTTCTCACATAGATTTCCTTTGATTGGTCATATGGAGGAAGATATTCCTTGAATCTCGATTTTCTTTGTTGCTGATTCGGTTTTTTGTTGTAGTTCTGTTTTCGTAATTGATTTGATCTTGAAGATGTCTCACGAGAGCCTCCATTACCTCCTCCCTTTGAATTGTTATCGTCCCGATAACTCGAATACTCCTCCATTTCTGTTCCAATTACTTCATGTTTGACCAAATGTTTCTGTCTAATTTCTTTAATTTCTTTTCTGTGATGTTTGAATAATGCAAACTCTGCACACATAGGACATAGTCCTAATAGCAGTTTCCATGACCATCCTCCAATTTTGAATATGCTATATGTTGACATCAGTTGTGTAATTATCAGCTTTAAAATTACAAATATTGCGTAAATTCCTGAACATCCCGCGACGAAAATACCAAAATTGGTAAATCGTCCCCATATTTTCATCATTACGTTCTTTGCTGCTTCTTTATAGTGTTCCGGTCCAAATAATAAATTGTAATCTGGTCGTATCAAATTATCATGATAAATTGTTCTTATAATTTCCGTGATACCTCTGTCTCTGATTTGTGGGAATAGCAATGTCCTCCTTGCTTCCTCGATATCGTCGGGAGTATAGGTCCCTCCTTTTGCTAATTCATCTAGTGATTTGAATTCCAGATTATCTTTTAATTTAGTCACCTCCAAGGTCTCTACCCGTTGTGTAGATGGTTTTCTTTCCGGCAGAGATATCCACATGTCATTTATTTTGTATAATGGTGATATTGCCGGGTTGCATATAGCTGGTTGAGGTTTAGCGTTTTCCTCAAGTAACTTTCTGGTTACTGGCATAACAAATCTCAATTTTCCTTGGTAAGATACTGGCAGTTCTAGAGTGCATTGATTAAATCTGGCTAATTGTACTTCAACTGGTTTACACTCATAGCTATATATAGCTTCTCCCATGATTCTGCCAAACATTCCATCTTCCAATAACATTGGAGTAACCAACTCTGGGTTAACGATAGATATTGCTAATCTATTTCGGACTATTTCACGATTTAGCTTACAATCGTTTAGTATCACTTCTTGATACATATCTTGCATTTGTCCTTGCAGATCATGATATAAATAATCTACCTTATTATTTATATAATTCGTGATTTTGATATCCTTTACATGTAGGACCTTGGAATTCCGGATATATTCTCTTGACAGGAAAATTCCTTTATAGTTCGTCTCGTATACTCTTTTCCCACATTTAGTCTTTTTATCTTTTCGGACAAATCGAATTGCTTCCGTCTTGTCTTCCGATATTAACACTAGAGGTGTGTTTTCTTCTCCGATATCTTCCTTCTCTTGTTTGTTGATTTTCTTCAGCGTTTTTGCTTTATCCCAAACCTTTTCTGGATTCTGGGAGTCCCGATATTTAGTTCCATTTAATTTTCTAAAAGGAATTTTCTTGAGGAAAGCCAACTCACAATGATCTCTCATTTGTTCGTAAATTAACGTAGTGGTTCCCGTTTTACAACTACCGAACTTGGCATTGCATTGCGGATGTGCCATTAATTTTCCTGTGGCCACATCGAATGTTCCCTCATATTCTCGTAGCTCCACTGAGTAATCTTCTATGTCTACTACATAGGAAACCAGATTGCTACCGCGAATTTTCTTTCTACCTTCGCAGGTTCCATCTGAGGCAATTGTTCCTCCTCGAGTGATTGTTATTCCCAATGTTTTCCCTATTTCTGCTGAGATTGATACCTCGTTGTCTATCCTCACGCTTCCTTTTCGAAATGCATCTAAGCAATCTTCGGGCATTATGTTTACCGGCCTTGGTATTAATGTTGCGGATAGAAAAGCAGAATAGCTATTACTACCGCAATAATATTCGAACGTAGCTCTCTGAACTCTACATTCCTTTATCGTGGTTCAATAAAATTCACTCTCTTGGTAGACATAATATTCTACCTTTTCCCCTTGATGAACCTTCTCGGGATACGCCTCTTTGCACTCGATTGCATCTACTAGCGAATATACCCGAGATAGTTTAGGATTTCCACAGTCAAATACTGTTAATGAATTTGTTTGTTTTAATATGCCTATCATCACTAGGAACATCAGGATCATGCTTGTCATGTTTCCGGTGCCTGGACTACCATTATTTATGGCTTCTTCTACGACTTCAAATCGTGGTTTTGGAATTATTTCCTTTTCCCAAAATTTGTTTACGGTCATCCATACCTCTAGGTAATAATCTACCATTTCGACTATTCGATCGATTTCTCGTTCTATAAGCCTTTTATCGTCCCCTATCCGGGCTAAGGCATTTTGGATTAACAATGATAAAGATGTTACCACTTTCCCTCTTGTTAACCCTTGCTGCACGAATGCTTCTATGGCCTCCTGGGTATCTCTTGTTGGTACATCTTTGGATACTCTGTCCATTGTCTTCTTGACCTCTTTTGTTATTTTCTTTACTTCGATTCCCTTGATTTTTGGAATTCTCCATTCGGGCCTGATAATCCCGATCATTTGTTGTATACGTTGCCACAATAACGACCTTTCTGACGTTGTCTCATCTCCCGCCTGGTCGTCCATTTCTTGAGCTATCCCTGCTAATGTTTTTAACTGAATTTTCCGGATCGTTTCCGGATTTAAATGCTCCTTGGGTGGAGGTTTCATTTGATCCTTTCTAGGACGTCCTCGTGCATCTTTTTTCACTTTCTCCGGAGGTTTTTCAGTCTCCAGATTTGTTACTGCTTGTGACGTAGTAGCTCCTATGTTTGTTTCTCCTGGATTTAATCTGACGTATTCTGAGAAGTAATCTTCCTCGTCAATGTCCACCATTTGACAAGGATTAATTTCCTCTAGCCTTATTTCCTCAATCTCTTCCGCAATTTCATTTGCTATATCTGGCAGTCTCATTAAGTACCACTGGGACTCTGGTGGAGTTACTGGGATGATCATTACCGTGGTTGTTGCCAACGGTAGACAACCCACATCCACTAGATATTCATCATCATCCACTTGCCTACCATGGACCATTATCAGGAATATACCTGTAGTTTGATCGGTGGCAATCACATCTCTCCTTAATATTTTAACCTTGATATAGCAATTATAAATCATTGTTAATGGTTCTTTTCCCATCATTCGCACGTCTAGATTAATGTTGCCTTGTCTATCAGGCTGACTTCGGATAGCTTTCCCATTTTTCCTCATCAGCGCTTCAATTTGCGTCTGGAATGGGCTTGTTTCCTTTACCACTGGTAGTATAAGTGGAATTATTGCTTCCAACAAATCTACTGGTATACGCAATACTAACATCCAGTCAAGTATTTCCTTTATAGTTTCTCCATCTCGTGGAGATTTCTGCAATTCCAACCCTAGTCGCTGGGTTAATTGTTGGGTTTCTTCCAATCTCTCTATTTCCATTTGAGTAATCAAGAATACGCTATCTTGATCCATTACTGCTACTGGCTTCTGTGCTCTCTTTGCTGTGAGCTTTGTCACTCTACCTGGGAGTATCCCGTTCTGTAGAAGTGTTTGATTTGCTTCTAATTTTATTCCACATAAGTATAAGTCATATCCTTGATGCTTAATACTTGTCAATGTTTCCTTTAATTTATCGGCTCGACTTCTTACATTTATATCGAGATTATACTCTTTATCCTGTGGGAGTTTTATATTGAGCTGGGCATCTTGGAGATCCCACTCATGTTCCAAGAGTTTTCCTAATTTCCGTAGGATTTTGTACGTGTCGTTATGATACTTTGGATCATCTTCGACCTGCGATATCAGTTTTACTACTGTATCGATTTCGTGAATTTTAATTTCTGTTTCTCCCAATTTTCCCAATTGTCTGGCCAGCTTCTGCTGGTACTCATATCTGGAATCCACCAGTTTTAAACATTTTGTTAGGGTATCCGACCCTTCTTTTACCTTTGCTTTCCCTGGCAAGGTTCTATCGAACTCGCTTAGTATGGTGGCCATACTAGGTTCATCATCGGAACTCTCCTCTGATTCCGTTTCCTGAAGGTCCTCTCTAACGGAGTCCTTTTTTCTGAGATATTCATCTCTTCCAACTTCTACCATGAAGATGGTGCCTTCTTGGTCGGTCAATCTAGCCAACCTGTTCTTTTCCTCCTGGATTTCCATTTCCAGTTGTTGCAAATACGTTAACCCTTGATCCTGGTTAACCATGAAAGTGGTCTTAGACTTGTTCACATTACCCTTATCGGTATTTTTATTGAACTGACTCGTATTTCCACTCTGGTTCTGAGGACATGACCTCATCATATGTCCGAATTTCCCACATCCGTGACATTTTATCTTTCCTGATGAATTTACATCATCTCTTTTAATTGTGCTAAAATTATTGCTGTTCTGAGGACTTCTAGTCTTGCAGACCGCAGCAACATGTCCCTTTCGTTTACATTTTTCGCATTGCAAATTCTGTACTCTACAATTTTCCGCACCATGGTTATTCCGTCCACATTTGGTGCATTGTATACTTTTGCGATTGTCCATAATTTTCCTGCTGGTACAATCCTTCGCTATATGCCCTTTTCTATGGCAATTGAAACATTCTACTGGTGTTCTTTCACTGTTTACGAGGAACATGGTTGACTTTTCCAAGCTGCTTTCAATTACGACAGCTTTCCGAGTCAATTCATCAAAATCATCACTAGTATGTAATATTAGAGCGTTCCTCATTGTAGGAGTAAGTCCTGCCCATAACTGATCCTTAACTAACAATTCTGTGGGCTTTGCCCATGTGGTTTTTGGTCCGAATGCTCTTTCAGCAATTAGTGATAGCTGGTGTGCAAATTCCCCTACATGTTCATTGGCATTCTGTTTTCGGTGATAAAATTGTTGTCTAAATATTCTTCCCGCATCTCCGGGCAATATTCGAGCAGTCATTTGTTCTCTCATTTCAGCCCATGTTTTTGGAACTTGGGCAATTGGTAATGCCATAATGTCATTATATTTTTCTCTTGCCAGCCCCTTCAATATATAGGTAGCCTTTGTATCATGATATTATCTGGATAGGCATATGCTTTGGCCATCTGATAATATTCAGACATAAACTCTGGGAATTCTCCCGGATCACCGCTGAATGCCTTTACGGGCAGAGCGGGATATCTGGCAAATGCATTTACATTAGCTTCCTCTGCCATTTGATTTTCCAGTTTTACTCTGGCTCTAGTTCCTAACGCTATTTTGTTTTAATTCAATATCTACCCGCTGATAATTTTATCACGTCGGGCTCACCAAAATGTTAGGTTCGATGGGTATGTCTTCGAACTAACACAAAAATGTTCTATCTGACTCCAAGTAAATAATTTATGCGCGTAGGTAATCAAATAAATAAATAAGAGATATGTTTCAAATATTTATTTTCAATTAAGTTAGTTACACATTTAAATATGTATAAATATAGTTACACCACGCTGCTTTCTCTAAGTATAGAAAACGGTTATTCAAACCGCCCTGAAGAGTGTTACTAAGTATCAAGGCTGGCCCTAAATGCGCCAACAGCCCGATATAGGTGAAAGGAAAAGAGAACGGGACAATCACCAAAATTTACGCTATAGAATTAACCCAGAAATTGGTTAATTCTTTTTAATAAATATTACTAACGAGACAACACAAAATTCGTGCTGACGTCAGGATATCCCCTAAATTTATTTAAAACAAATAAACCCTTTATAAATACCTTTACAATTATTCAAATATTAATAATTAAAATATTGATAAAACTAACTGATATTCCTTAAATAGTACTGAAGAAAGTTTTAATAATTATTCCACAAATTAACTATCGATTTGATATTTCCAATAATTATCACGATTTCTGTAATCCAACTGTCTATGTGCACAGAAATAAATTCCCAAAAATTTACGAAACTAATTTTCTTTCAATCGATACGATTCTTATCACTTGACGAAACTTGATCGTTACTATAAATAGAATTGGTTCCTAATTTTAGTCACTGCGGTTTTTTCTCACTCCTATCTTCGTCCCCTCATCTAATTTTTTATCTGCTATTTATACAAATTTATTTTACGTATTTCTATTAATAGTAATTGTTTAATTACTATTTTTATTATATATTTTAAATAATTCCTACAATTCTATTTTTAGTAATTATTTATTACTAATTATGTTTTAATTTTAATTTTAGTATTTAATTTCTATTTTTGGTAATTTTAAAATACTATTTTTATTTTAATCCTAATTTTGGTAATTAATTATTATTTTATTTATTATCTAATTTCGAACGTTCATTTCCGGTTCCTACTGAACCCCAACATTAGTCTAATCCGGTATTTCTTTTTAATGAAATTCATCGATGAAAATAATTGTTCGCAATTATATGTAAACCCTAAAATTGATTATATTATAAATTATATTAAATTATATTTTAAACCCTTAAGTGATGTTTCTAGAATTTGGGTAAATATTAGGTAGTGAATTCCAGCATTTGAAACTAATATCTTGCGACGTATTTTTCATTTCTAAATCATTGATTGCAACCTGTGCTAGAAGATCTTCAAATTTATCAACCAAGATACTTTTATTCTGAATTCCTATAAGTTCTAATTGTAGTTCTGCAGTACTTATTTCAGAATAAGTTTTTATATTCATCAATTTCATATTGCATTTTAATGGCTGCACTACAAATTTCAATGGTTCCTACTAAAAACTGATTATCCCTCCGGAAGAAGTCATTATACTGTAAGCATCTTGAGCAAGATACACACATTCATACAGAATACAATATCGCACCTTTAACATTCATATATACATTAAGTAATATTCAGTCATAAAATTTCAAGGTGTATAAATATAATTTCGAATCGGTATTATTTACAGTCTTTAGATCTGGCTACAAATTGATGTACAGTTGTAGTATTCATATCAATAAATACTTGACGATCAGTTGTATCAGTTTTTTTGTCCTTAATTTCATCCTAAAATTAATCAAACTTTCAAAATAGATATGAATTTATCGTATGATATGTCATCTAAAAATAACTGTAAATTTTGCTCAAAAGTAAGAAGCTTTTCTAATAACTGTGTAGCTTTATTTCATTTACCTTGCATCTTAAGAATAATCTTATTAAAATGTTCAGTCATATACAACAAAAAGTATAAATTCTGCATCCATTCTGAATTTTTAGAAGCTACAATGTTCTTCATTATAGTTTTTAATGGCTAAAAAATAAATTATTTTACCCAAGCATTCAGAAAATCGTTTCAATGTTTTTTCCATTAACAGCAATCTTGTAGGTGTAAATGTAACTATATCTTTCTGTGAAAGATCCAATTCTTCTCACAGTGCTATGAATTATCTGTAATTTAATGATTTTGCTCGAATGAAATTAACTACTAGTACAACAACGTCCATTATATTCTGAAGCCTTGGTTCAACTCGTAAAGCTTTTGCAAACCAAAGGAATACAATTAAGCTCTGTCAAATTTGCCTCTGTCAAATGCCTAAATTTGCATTATTTAGATGGAAAATGACTCATTTTCTAATGACAAGCTCTTTCTTTACTTTCTTGGGGTGAAAACTGGGTTTGTGAGACGTTAATGAAGCTGATCATGTTTTACACCAATGTCATTTTAGTACCACATATTTATGAACAATCCATTTGTTGTCTCCAGGAACATTTAATTTTATTAAAAATGTTAATTAATGAATTTTCAAGTGAACTTGATCAAATCAATGGTGAAATTTGAAAAAAAAATCCTTATAATAAATATATATATAATTTTTTTTTGAATGTATTGTGCGAATGTAAATACCAATGTCAATGGAAAAGAAATCAGTGGTGAAATTTGAAAAAAAGTTCTATTAGTAAAAAGATGTGTTTTTTATTACTGTTGAGGATACCTAAATGACAAAATATAAATAAATAAATAAAATTACCTGGGGGAAGTTCGTCATGACAAACGGGACGATCTAGGGAAACTCAGAAAAGAAAACGGAAGCAAAAAGAAATCAGAAATGAGGAAGAGGAAGAAAACAAAAAAATTAAACAAAAAAATAAAACCAAGGTCAGTACTAATTGGAAAAGGAATTTCGAAATTGGGAAAATAGGAGAAACAACAATACTCTTATCTCGACAGCCTGTCAGTGATAACAGAATTGCTGGGAGAAGGCGGTTAAACAAAAAAAGGAAAAACGGAAAATAGCTTGACAGCCATCAGAGATAAAAATGGAACAGTCGGGGAAAGCAGGAGAAAGAAAGTGGAAAAACACTTGATTATCTTGAGTGCCACAATAGAAGCAAACTATATAAAGAGAAACTAGCAGAGACAAAATCAGACAAAAATTAAAGACAAAGAGTGACGCAAATTGAGACAAAACGTGAGACGAGAATAGAGAAAATTGGACAGAGTCGAACAAACGTTATTGGAAAACGATTTGTGAAGAATAATTTTAAAGAAAGTAATTGTTAAGAATAATTGTTGGAGAAGATTTGAATAAAAGAATTAGTTAAAATAAAACGAAAAGAAGTTATTTGAGTATTTGAATAAAGTTGTGAAGAAGGTCAAAGAAAATAACCAGATCAAAGTCCCATTTGATAAACCAATCAGTAATTTGTGATCTTTTAATCCGGTGTTATACGCAAGTGCTATTCCTCACTGGGTGTTGTAATAAACAATGTAGTCACCAAGCTGAGTGTTGAATTGATTGTCAGTGTAAAGAGAAAGTTTATTTGTGATTATCAATAAAGATTTCTGTTGTCAAATGTTATTTGTGAATCGTATACAGACACGTTTGAAGTCATAGTAACATTTAAATTTACACCAACTCAATAACCCAACATTACTTAACCTTCTTCTCTTATCACAAAAACAAAATTTATTTCTTAGGGTCAACATAAATGCACTGTTGGGAATCATATGGTGATTAAAAAGAATTCGTTAAAACTAAACGAATCTTTGATATTAAAAGAAAAGATAAATGTAATGAAGCAGAGTAGCTTATTGTGCAGAAACTTTCTCTAACGACTAACTTTTTGATTATTGATTATTATTATTATTATTATTATTATTATTATTATTATTATTATTATTATTATTATTATTATTATTATTATTATTATTATTATTATTATTATTATTATTATTATTATTATTATTATTATTATTATTATTATTATTATTAATGTATTTCACAGAGTTTGGATGAAGTTATGATGGTTTTATCAAGGAAATGTAATATTCTCTATATTTCAGAAAATGTTTCCGCTATTTTGGGATTATCTCAAGTATCTGAAATTATTTTATATTTCTTTTAGTATTTAAGGTTGATATGGCTGGTTGTAATTTCGATGAATATCTGCATTCCAAGGATAAAGATAGATTCCATCTTCATTTTAAAGAATCAATGACATGTAAACATAATTTTTCAAATTAATTTTTGAAATTAACAATATAATATTTTTTACTATGGAATTTCACTTTACCACAATCATAGATTATATGAGATTTAATGTTTAACAATTTTTATGGCCACTTTTCAGTATCAACTAATTCTAAAATTTTTAACCATTGATTGTTTCTAATCATATTGAAGCTGGAGGTCAACCATTTCAGATGATTAAAGTTTCTTTTATTGGGTAATTTTTGGCTTAAAATAGAAAAATAAACATAAATATATAGTTTCAAATAATTGAAGATAAATGAAACTTTTGCTTATTCCTATATATAGTTAAACATACATGGCAATGATTTAATTATAAGATAACGCCAATCAAACATTCTTTTCACGATATATTTCGACAGTTTTCCTGTCATCATCAGGTGGGATATAATAACTCATTAAATTAAGGATTTTAAACAAATTTATTAATTATATATAAAATTTTTTTTTATTTTATAAAAACATGTAATTATTTTTAAAAAAATTATACTTTAATTAATATATTATTTTTTTTAAATTTTAGCATTTAAAATTTAATTTAATAATTTAAAAAATTTTTATTAATTATTTAATTTAATACAACAATCAATACATACAATAAAAAAAACTATTTAAAAACTTATTTAAAAACTCAAAACACTAGTATTTACAGCATTCTGCACATTAATTTTCGGATTCAATGATTTTATCAACAACGCCTCACAAATCACACGTTCCCAATAATTATCGAAATTTTTTAATAAAATTTTAAAATCAGATATACCTATTTTAATCTTACAGCCCTTATTGTGCTCACCAATATGTGTCAAAGACTTCGGTCTACAATGTTCTCGAGCTCGAATACAGAGATGACGGGAAGTCTCTCCAATGTATGTGGCATTACACCCATTACATGTAAACTGATAAACGAGATCGGAACAAAATTCGACCGGAGTTTTTGACTTAGTAATAAACATATTGCGTACTTTCCATGAAGTTGACACTATCCTATAGTTTAAATTCCCTAACTGCTTTCTTATCTTCAATTTATAATCCTTAAAACCTTCTGAGTACGGCAATACTAACACAAATTTAGGCTCATCATCCTTGCTCACAATATTTAATTTATTTAACTAATCAGACTCACACATCTCAACAAGATCACACCCAGATTTTCTCAAACATGGATCCTTAGGATTTTTAATAAATTTCTCAACAGTCTCTTTCACCATAATTACTAAAAAGGATTTTGAATTACCGTTCTTCAATAACAATTCAACCAATATGTCACACTTTTACTGAATTTTTAAAAGTAGAAGACAAAGACCATGCACGATAAATCAACCCTTTCACCATATTTCTTTTATACTTGAATTCACAAAAACTTTCGGAAGAAGTATAGAGACAAGTATCAGTTGGTTTTCTATAAATCTCTGTCTCATAATGTTTCTCTTTGCGTTGTATTAACAGATCCAAGAAAGCAAGCGATTATTTTTTCTCCATTTCACATGTGAATACAATGTTTTTATGTAGACTATTCATATAATGGAAAAACGGGTCAACATGCCTCTGATTTTTCAAAGCTGTAGATTTGCTCTCTAATATTTTTGACATTTTTATTTTGAGCTTCTCATCCAGGGCTATCGACGATGACTGATAAGGAAACTTCTTTCAAATTATTTAAATTTTGAAATTTCACAAACATAACACATTCGAAAAACTTCAACATCAGCATAATTTCAATTTAAAATTATTGTTTTAACTGAAAATTTTCTATTAATCAAAATTTTCAGCAAAGGTTTGGAATTCATATTTAATCTAAATCAAAGATGTAGTAAAAAATTAATTTTATAAAAGACGAAAATAAGTAAACTCAAAACTAATAAATATAAATATGATAATATTATAATTAATGTTTTAGTCTTAACACAAAATAAATGAAGTAACATCTTTAAATATCCAGGAATTTCATAGAAAAAGTAGCATTTCCTGGAAAATTAAAACAAATTTTAAAACATCAGAATTCAAGAAAAAAACAGATAAAGTGAAATTTTAAAAAATGACAGTATTCAATGGATGGGACAATTAATTATTAAAATAATATTATTGCTTAAAATATATTAAATATAAGCGTGCGGGTAAGAAATGTTTTTTTCTAATTTGACAAATTTTATTTATAATATATAATATATAAAAACGTATTTTTATTTTGAATTAATTAATTAACAAAATAAAAATAATTAAATTAATTAATTGGGGCCTCAATCCTTAACTGTTACCTAGTGTGTAATTAAATAGCTAAATTAAATTAATTAAATTAAATTAATTTTTTATTAATTTTTATACAAACAAAAAACAAAAACTATTATTCAAAAAATTAGAATTTTAAACACTTAAACCAGTGTAAAGTTTCAAACAATCATTTTGAAGATGTAGAAATTGTTTATAATATTTTTCAAAATTTTGTTTGTTTTATAATTTTATAACAGATGAAAAACCTAAAAATATCAATGTGAGAGTTAAGTCTAATCTTTCAAAGCGGAATGCAATTTTATCATCATATGGTTATGGAGTAATAAATTTAATTTAATTAATCTATTTATTTGTGACATAGATTCTCAATTTAAATATGTGTTGGATTCAGCGTCAGAATCAAAAAAATAAAGGAGCAATGGTGGTTCTAATTCAACCAATTCTTCCTGCAGGGGTGACAGAGATATCTATCCCACATTGTTGTGTGGTAATTCTGGTTGATTACAATTTCAAAGTATTTCACATTGAGACAAAGTATAAAATTATTTATATACATTTTTAAATATACATAACCAAAGCCAAATTTTATTATCTACCCTAGTGTTTTTGGACCGGGAATCGATATGCATACATAAATATAAAACTAATATTCCATTTCAAATACAAGTTCCTAACTTATTCAAAACAAAATATATTTCTATTGTCCTAGAAGAACTTTTAACGGAGCTTAGTTCTCTTAACATTACTTTTAAATTCTTCATAAATTATTGCAAATCTTCATTAGTTAACTTACTTCAAATATCTAACTAACTTATTCCATAGTTTTCATAATCCATTCAAAAATTGGTGTTTATGTATCGTATTATAATCTTGTCCTCTGTCACTAATGTACAGCAGATAATATTTGACCACTTTACCACGATTATAAAACCCCAAATAAAACAGTTGTATGATGTTATAAATATATTACAAATTGAATTGACAACTGTATATTTACCTTTCCAAAAGCTTCTTAGACAGCTCTTAGATAACTTTTTATGTTTCAGAAATATTATGAACCCAGGTTCATTTCTCACTTTTCAAAATTTTGTCTAACCATCCGGTAAAGTTCCAAACTTCAGTATTAGATCTGACACAAATTAAAGCGAGTTTAAAGTATCGCCAGTAATTTATTGCACCATAGTTTCTCTAAGTAACTAGTTGAGTGATCTAATTATAAAACGTGCGGTTCTACTCCTTCATTTGCAACAAGGTTTTCAAAAATTATTACTGAGTATTTTAATTCAATCAGATTTGGTAAATTGTAATATCGATAATAGGTTATTATATTATTATATTTTATTTAAAAAGCTAAGTATTAAATTTATTTGATTGAGAAACATACCATTTTTGGTAAATAACACTTTAGGCATGGGTTTTTTGATAACATTATCTAACTCCATTCTTTGCAATGGCATGTGATTTAGATATTTTAGATGTTTAAATATTTCTTTCAACATTTGTATCCTTTCAATCGATTGCATAAATTCAAAGTACCACTTTTCGTATGTGTTCAACTGTCTGTTTACAGGAGTTAATGACACTCAAGCCATTATTTCATATATTTTCATTTTGACAAAAGATCAAATATTTTTGTAATATTATACACAAATTTTCGGCTTTGCCTTTATCAAATGCCCCTTTTCAAAGTCAAATTATGACATTTCTAAGTCTCTATACAGTAGTCTAGTGCATTAAATTTATACTAATTTATTTATATATTTTCTTGATCAAAATACACCATCTTGAAAATAATACATATATTCGTTTATAATTCATTAGCTTTATTAGTTGGATTACCCCGGGGTTGATTCAAACTCATGTTATTACAAATGTATTTCAAAACTTGGTTACATACAATAATTTTAGTCTCTTATTGATCACCAGGGATTATGGACAATATTTAAATGTCCTTCACGTTTGACATTCTCACATACAGCTGTCTATGCGAAGAGCACTAGTCTGTCAAATCTAAGCCTGAGCTTAAGCGAAAAAAAGTTGAAATTGGAAATGACATCCAGAACAACATGATGAAATATGAGTTCATTACTGAGTTCTTGTGACAAAAGCAGACACATTTTACTAATGAATTTTAATCAATATTCGTTATATTTTCTAAATAATTGGTAATCCTCAATACTTTCCTTTTTAAATTTATTAAAGTTTAATTTTTAAATATTAATCGAATTTTTAAAAATTTTTATATTAACTTGTTTATTTATTCGACTTTCTACATTTTCAAAATAGCAGTACACGACTTAAAAGTAATGATATCACTTCATAATAATTATAATTGTATTTATTTGTTGTCTCATAATTTTACCCAGTCTATATTATGAGCTTAGTGTTTATTGAATGGCAAATGTAAAACTATTTTTCAGGTATTTTTGGTATAAATTTATAATTTAATTTTTGTAAATTTTGAAATCTTATTATCAAATGAGTTCCAAAATATTAATAATTGTATCCAATACTGAAAAATTAATTTAAAATTTCAACAATTCAATATCTTTATTAGATCAGTCTTTATTTATAAATAGTAATACATTTTTCTCATTTTAGTAGTCTTTGGATCCGCATGGATTATTATTTATTTGTGTACAATAACTTCAAATAATTTTAAACTTGTTTTAGGTAATTTTTAATCTAAAACGTATTTAATATTTTGATTTTAATATAATATTGTTATAAATAATATTTAAAAAACGACAATTTATTGCCTTGATTTTTAAAAACTCAATGATTAATTTATGATTTCATTTTTAAAGAAATGTTTATACTGATCAATTAAAGATCGAAACTAACAAAAGTTTCTATGAATATATTCATCCCTTCAATTTGAACGAAGTTAAGAACTGTCATTTGGAAGGTATTTAATTTGATACTAAAACTTGGGAAATGTTAACCAATTATTTAGTTATCAATTGCGGTCAATCTTGTTCCAGCAATATCATTTGGATTACTGGAATAGAGGAAAGAGTGGTTCAATTAAAGTTGACTCAATTTATTGATAGGAAAACTTCAAATAATTATTTTATTTTGATTATAATTCATGTTAAGAAATAAATTTATTATTTTTTAAACTCCAAATACAGTAAAGTTTCGAAGTTAATTTTTAGAAATATAGATTGTAGAAATATAATATTATATTTGTTGGAGTTTGGCTTAGTAAAGCCAAAACAAAAATTAAGTGTAAATCAATAAAAACATTCAAATTCAAAATAATAACAAAGTGAATAAAATTATTTAAAAAATAACAAATTTAACTTATTATTTAAATTATTAGTGGAATCCAAATATTAATAAAATCAATGGGAACACAGGAGGAAATAATTATTATTGATTATTAAGTGAAAGCCCGATCAGTGTGAGCGATCCGGGTTGTCAACAAATTATTAAATTAGAGCTAAGCAAATTGGGGAATAACGGAAAACCCGGATTATATAAAAGCCTTGAGATCTTCAATAAATTAGCTCAATCAAGAAAACAATTAATAACCTTAAGAGGTGCCCTGTCATTAACCCTTTGAACCCTAAAGGCCAGTTTACCGACCTGTTGTATTTTCATCACGGGTTCTGGATTGCCGATAGAAGGTCTTACGTCATTACTTATTGTCTGTTTCTATTGTTGGATCATTGAAATGCCTTCATTTAACTGTGGTCCTCATTTCTGGACATTTTCTATTGTTTTCTTCAAAAATTTGAGCAATAATAATTTAATAAATGTGATTCCATACTTCCCATAAGATTTGAGCAGGGATCAGCCTGTATTTCTAATTCTGACTTATTTGGCATCCTAACCAATGGTAAATTTTATATAAGATTTACCAAACCGAACTTATCTACCGACAACCGATCTAAATTGTTCTATCACTATTCCTGACCCACTCATATTCATAAAAATAACGGGGACTGACCCGTCCTATAGTATCTATATTTAAAGCAAGGCTCCAAAATGACTATCTTTCCCATCGACCCCGTCCTATAAAACGATGTACCAAACTGGCGAAACATATGCTGGCCAACGGCACGAATGCCACAAATATTCTCCTCAATCTGGGGCATCAAAGCGTAAAAATCATGAAAATTATTCATCAAACTAAATTAAATAACAATTGGATAAATTACAAACATTACTGAAAAATTCATAAACAAAATAGACAATAAAAGAATTGACAAAACACAAAAGAAATAAATCAACAAAATTAAATTTAAAATTTTATTAACTCCTTAAAACATAACATTAATTTATACTATACATAAAATTACCAAAATCCAATTCAACTTACCAAACTGTCATAAAACTGAAAACTGAGAGCTGCCTTAATGAATTTGTTCTGTTACGTTAAGTGGCTATTTGAAGTTGAAGTTGAAGTGTTTAAATGAATTTTCCAGTTAAAACTAGTTGTTGAACTGAATTTTCAATCAGTATTTATACTGATTGAATTGTACGCCTACGCATTCGCTACTACTATATCCAATTAGAATGCGAGAAATTTTGATTTTACTTTTGCATGCATGCATGAATGTGTATAATTATTTATTTTTAATTTAATTAGTTTAATTAATCAAAATTTCTTAATTTTTATTAATTTTTACCATTTAGTTTCATAAATTTTATAATTTAAATAGTTTTAGTTTTAAAACAATAAAGTGATAATTTAAGCCTTTTGCTGCAAATAATATATTTAATGAAAATATTTTCGACTATAAGATAGTCCTTGTCAATCTCCTGGAATTTAGCAATCTTCTCTCCGAAAATACATTGAAGTGTTGAATGACCATTGATAGAATAAGAATGACTGATTATCATTCAGACTGACCGAAGTCTTAAAATTAAATAGGATGAATTCATTTAAAAAATTTTTGGATTGAAGTTATGTGAAATGTGAAAAAGATTGGTAACAAACCTATAGATCATTTGGCGCTTTCCACAACATGTTTATGTGAAGTTGGATTTTCAACACTTATGAATATCAAAGATAAGCATAGATAACGAATTTTAAGTGTTGTATAGAAAATGAGAGTATATTGTTCTCATTAATAAAATTTTATATTACATTATGTTATTTACAAATAAATGAAATAAGTTTTTGAATAATATTTAAAACTTACTTGAATTTTAGACATTTAAGATATTAATAAATTTATTAAGTGTCGTGGCAAAAAGTGAGCAAAAAGGGTATATCGCCAATAAAATAAGTTTGGGAAACACTGCACCAGATGAAACTATAAGAATTGTAACTAAACTAGAACGTGTTAGAGCCTTGCAAAAATTAAATGAACAATTTAACGAAAAGCATCGAATTAATAAGAAAAGTAATTGAAACTAATTCATCTTTTAGGTTAAAAGATTGGTTGGTTAAAAAAAATTATGTGAAAGAAATACAGTAACATTTGTTTTGTGACGTAATTTTTAAATCAAACTATATTTTACATCCTTGAAATTCGTCAGATAAAAATTAATTCAAAAAGTTGGCAAATTTGAGAGACTTTTCTTTATTGTTAGTGATACTATTCGGTTATTTCAGAATAAAAAATATAAAAATGAAGATAAACAAAATGTATTCATCAAAGATAGTTATATCGTTTTGTTGAAGAATATTTTCAGAATCTTCGTTAAATCTTACATTTACGGTATTCTCCAATAATTCACAAAATTGTGTCCGTACACATGTTACAAAATGTGTCATTATCTAAAATCATCATTAAATCCGGTAGAAAGAAGCAGAAACTATCTTTTTGTATTTGGGATATGTGGATGGCTGCTATATTGTCCCACTGGTGTTAGAAGAGTCAGTGCTTACTGTAATAACTAATATGAGACTCATCTAATGTACCCATAAAATTATATATCGAAACATTTAATATATTATATTTTGCAAATTGTCGATTTCGTTGGTTGCGATTAGGCCTTATATATAAGATATAATTTGAATACCATAATCCTTTTTTTATTTTTGACATACGGAAAATTAAATAATATTTATATATTTTTTATAATAGAAACATTCAACATTTTAAAAAATATAAGAATAAATTCCGATTTTATTTATGTTCAGCATTCATACGTAAGTATAAGAATTATTATACATTAACTCCAGTCATCATATGTCATATAATTATTACCAAGAAATCTCAACCTCCAAATATCTAAGTTTGACATTGTACTGCCTAATAAATCTTTAGATTTGAATCTATCTTCTTCGCTCTTTTCTAATTCAGGCTCATCGTCGCATTTTTCTGCACCTTCATGCGGCAAAATAACTTTTCGATAAAGATATGTATTAAGAAGTTTAGATGGATGGTTTGGTTCAAAATCCATTAAACCTTGATGGTATCGAAGAAGTGAATGTATATTAGTTTTTACATATGGTTCCGTTGGGGTCTATAAACAATTATAATTAAATAAGACTATCAAATTATAAAAAAATACCAAAATTAAAATTAATAAAAATTTATTAAAATAATAAAATCTAAATTACTACTTACTAATTTGTACTTAATCTTTTGCAAGCCCATGATAAGATTTTTAATCATCGTAATGTAACAGCCTAACACTAAATCTTAAATTGTTTATATGTAAAACTAACTATATTTTACCTATCTAATTATATAAATTAACACTATATTAGCCATTATATATGTAATTCAAATATAATTCTATTTTAAATACAATATTATTTGTAACTATTATTTAATTAAAGAAATGTTCTGGTTGGTATCAATTACTTCAATATCAATATAAGCCAATAATGATTTCTCTTTTCAATCAAATTTAACACGTTCCACATAAAATTCCTATTTTACAAATGTAAATACAAAAGTTGTCCATATAACATTAAGGAAAGTGGTGAAATGAGTCCCAAACAAGAGGACTCTTTGATAAATGACTTTGGTCTTTAAGTAACATTGTCACATTCTTAACCAAATATACTTTGCATTTTAGAAGTCAATGAATAATCTGTTTCAGTGAAGATATACAGTTTCTTATTTTATTTCACTTATTAGTTATTTTATATTTAATCTATTTTAATGTTAACACAACTATTGTCTCGAGAAGTACAATATATTTTGAACAGTAATTTATTGTTTTATTTGTTTAATTTTAAATTCCTATGTATATAATTAATATTTTACTTACGACATAAATATACCCTTCCTTAAGAAGAATATATCCTGCTCTATCAAATTAACAACATGAGTTTAAATATTAAACATATCTGAAGGATTAGTACTCTGGTTGACTAACTTCCATGGTTTTTCCGACGTACATCACTATAAATAAATCTTAATTTATATCTGCCTATAGTATACAATGAAACTTCAAGTTATATTTTGCTCATGGTTCATGATAGTTATAATGCTTAATAACTTGTGATATGCAATCAGGGCGGCTCAAGAAATTTGGTCCTAAGTCGAGCGCCCTAGGCAAACTTTTATGAAGCGCCTACCCTAAAGAATGTCAACTGAAACATTACGTTTCAATCTATATAACTATATAAGCTAACCCAATCAAACTTGGCCCAACCTAACCTGACCAACCTTGACTAATTTGCAAAGTTTGATGAGGCTAGCTTATATAGTTTAGGGGACATGGGCACATTTGTATTTTAAAATTCTACAAAAAAACATTCTTTGATTTTATAATTCTAAGAAATGCATACAAATCCTTACGAGACGTCACCAAATTTGAGCTAGAATACTGCTAAATTCAATCATTATTTGAAGATAGTCATTTTTATGTAACTAACAATTTAAAATAAATGTAATTGTTAATTTTAATTAAACTTGCCAAGATAAATGATATATGATGATGAATCTTCCTACCAGAAAACTCGTCAAAAATAGCATAAAATTTAATATTTTTTGCAATTGACATGCACATTAATTATAAACCACTACTAATTTTTTTTAATAATTTGTAATATTCCAAAGATTCATTTAGAAAGATAAAATAAATTCTTAACAAAATTATTATATGTGGATAAATGAAAGAGTTCAAGGTAATCTGTTGTCACAATTTGGAATTAAATATTTTCTAATTCAATTGCTTCGATATCTTATAAATATTTAATAACTAATAATTTTATGTATTTAATAATAATAATAATTAATAATAACTCATGTATTTTGATCAATTAATACTAACTCAACCCAATTATCTTCAATATTATTACAAATTACAATCGTTATGTTACACAATAATATGTCAGAATCGTAGTTTCAATATCAGATGTTATTTATGTTTGATAGCTGTCTTTGAATGTTTGCAGATATTCTGAATCATTAATTAGTAAACCATTAAACTATTTTTTGGATGTTATTTATTGAAGAGCTACAGAATAACGTGTTGAATATTTGTATTGAAGAATAAAATTTCTTAACACGTTATATTTCAAGCGTTTACAAACTATCCTTTTGTTAATCTAATGTCTGGGGTCTTAAAGAAAGATCGTTTTAAACAATACAAACGAATCTGATTACTCTGATAATTAATCTGATTAATATGAAATAAAATATAATAAATTAAATAAAACTTACTTTTTCTTGATATTGGGCTGAATTATACTGGTAATACGGACTTGGCTTAGCATCCATTTTTCTGATTCCACCACGATCCCAGTGAAATGGTCGCCAAGGTTCTTTTGTAAAATGTCTTATTCCTGGAAGATTTTTCCTTTTTTTCGGTTCTCCAGCATTTATACTGTTTTGAACATCTCCTGTCTTATATAAAATAATTTTTAAACAACTTTTAAAATTATAATCTTTTTTTTTGATTTCCAAATCCAAATATTAAACTTGCATTTGTAAGGTTGTTGAAATAAGCAGGATTATGAGGTCCATGGAAGCAATTCCTAAAATAAATATTTAAGTTCTTCTACACAAAAGTGATAAAACAATACAGTCGAACCCTTTTATTATCCACTGCTTAAATATTATTACACGTTTAATGGCATACCAAAATAAACTTGCTAAATGGACAAACAATGATTAACCTATTTATATCACCTCCTTATTATGCCTCTCTTGCTCATCATTACGAAAAATATGGTATATGAAAATTAAGAAGAGCTAGTTTCTAACCACGAGATTGTGTAACTTTTTAATTAATGTTTTGATTGGGTTTGTCACAAATTTAATGTTTAAAATTAATAAGAAAATAAATTCACAGATGGTAAGCACATACAACTTTAAAATATAATTAAAAAAATAAAATATAACAAATTGAAAACTATAAAGTGACACCTAAACCCATACTAAAAAACAAAAGTAAATTGAAAACTGAATTGAAAATGACGATTAAAAAATAATATATTTAGAATTTGTGATATGAAATTAATAATATGCGAAGATTTGCACTACCCCATTATTCCAGTAGTGTCAGGGTCAAATATTCCTTTGAATTCTCAACTCAGTACAATCGCAATACAATTCCTAACCTGATACAAAAATTGTTGAATAAGTATTAACCTAATCTAATATTTCAGATCTTTCTATAAAAGTTTTTAATGCTACTATGATTGTAAGTTCTTTTAAGTTCCTTTAACAACCTTGCAAATAATATACTATATATCGAATAATTTACTGTCATATATTAAATACGTACGTATACATTCACATATTGTACACACCAACTTCCTAACTGCTCAATTATATTTTTTAAGGAATATGATGTTTGGCTATACTCATTTCATATACTTTTTACTGTTCAACACATTATTTTCCCATATTCACTATTTTCAAGTTCAATCTAATATAAGCAGATAAATGCACCCACACTTCTGGAGGCATACTGTCAAGATCACTGAGCAAAAGCGAAATTTATCCTTTCGATATTCTTATACCGTATTTTTACTTTTAAAGTTTGCTTTAAAAAATCAATCATTAATCTAAATAACACAGTCGAGTTTACTGAGGTACAATGGGCTTTGCTAGTAGATCTTGTGAAAAGTTGGATCCAGTGAAGAAAACATCATTTTTTAGAAAAACTTTAAGGACAGACTGTCTTTACAATGAAAATGTCGAACGCTATTAAAAAAACTAGTTTATGAAGAAAGAATAGGTGATACATTCATAGTCTGTAAGTACTTTCCCAATCCTCAGACACAACATTTCATACGTAGTGATAATAAGACGATTTTTCACCTTTTTCATTAATTTTGCCAAGAACCTTTCTCCTACCACACGCTGTTTGAAGAGTGAAGTTATTAAGAAAAAACAGAAGAATGTAGCTCTCCATGAATGAAGAACTTGATGGATCAATGAAAGCCATTCTTAAAATCCCAGCTGCTATTGTAAAATTTAGTGGGGCTATAAAGGAGCATTTCGAACTATTTTACGTCATAAAATACAACGTTATCTTTAATCATTCATTATGTCAACTTTTCTCGAATGTATCTGAAACACAGGAATCAGTAAATAAAATTTCCCGAAAACCGCAATCGTTAATTATAACAATTATAAACAAATAGTTGTTTATGTATTGTAACTAAAAAATACAGTTTTGAATTATTTGAATATTTTTATTAATGTATAATATCAGATCAGAAAAAATTAAAACGTTGTTATTTTCTACAAAGTATGACATTATACAGACTGTCAGTCTCCAGACGATAGCACTGTCTCAACTTGGAAACAATATGTATGTTTAGTTTCTAGTTTATATTGAAAATATAAGCCAAATTGTAAAATTGAATTCACCCATTAACTTAACCCGAATAATTTTATTGTAAGCCCGTAGTTTTCAGAGCATCACTAACTATATTATTTATTCCTCAAAGTCAACTATATATTAAATAAATAAATAAATAATATAGTGCAATAAATGTTTCTTTTATTCTACTCGTTTGACCATTTATACTTTCATTGAAGTCATTTTGTATTTTAATTCATCATAATGAAAACCATTAATTGAAAAATTAATATTATATAAAATATTAACACTATTGAATACAAATACTTAAAGAAAAGAAACCCTATACTTCTATAGTAACGTATTTTTTAATTTTTCTGAAAAGAAATTTGATATTGTATAAAAATAAAATCATTCGTTTTATTCAGTATTGATCTATTTTAATTTTCAATTTGACTTATTTTCATTTCTTTTCAGAATATATATCAATATTTAGTTAGATATTTAACACAAATTCTTTAAAACAAAAGATTCTGCAGTGCCTCTGACTAGCACTAATCAATTTAATAATTGAACTAAAATTATATTATTAAATTTATTAAATAAAAATTAAATTAAAAACGATTGTTTAATTAATCCTGTCTTTTTCTAAAAAAAACATCAAATTCAATATAAAAAGAAACAATGAATTATTTAACTTCGAAATTATCAAATCGAGTCAAAATCAATAAATCAAATATGCCAGAAATTCAAGAAACAAACCTTCGTCTTATTAGCAATGATCTCTCTGATGATGGTCAAGATCTTCAACAATCTCTATACAATCTCCAAATCAAGTGTTCGTGCTTTCGTCGGTATATTGACTATTACAGAAGATATGACAATTATTTACTGCAATGTTAATTTGAATAAATTCTTTATTCGAATTAATTGTATGTCTCTACAGATTCATCTTTAGTTTGAAAATAAATGAAGATTAGAGGAAATAAGATAAATAATTTTTTGTAGTAATAAAATGTACAAATAATTTTTATATTTTAATTACATTGATACTTACTGATTGAACATAAATGTACTTTTAAGTAGTGTTCATTTTTCTTTATAAATTTGATTCCTTTATGTCATCCTCCATTATTAAACTAGTTAATATGAAAGTAATGTTATGTTAATTTAGAAATTAACATGGATATATCCTTCATTATAGAGAAATAAAATAAATATAAAATGAAAATAACATGAACAACTTATTATGGTCAAATGCGCAAAAGAAATAATTTTTACAATATAATTATCCCTGAAAAATTACGATGAAATTTAAAAATATAACTCACCATTTATTGCATTTTATGTAAGGATCTAAGGCTTCATAATCAATTGTGTCGTAACAAATATCTTGTGTTGTTCTTATACAAGGTCTTTCGTTGGTTTTACTTTTTATCATGTTAATATTTCCAGTTGAAATCATTTTTATATTAATTTTTCCTATTGATTATTGTATTATTATAAATTGAATAATATAATAATATTTCATTTCTTTTTACTATTTTAGTTCTATGATATTTCTTTGTACCATGACGTGGTTAACTAAGATTAGGATTATTGTAGTTGATTAGTTGGAATTTTTATGTCAAATGAGTCGCACCTATGTAAGTAAGAAGAAATCTAATCTATCTTTTAATTGATCAAAATTGGCCTAAAAATTCTAAAAACGTGTATTCGTGCAATTTATAGTGATTAATCCTATTTCAGTGAAGAATATTCACTGGCACTACAAACAAACTGTTTTTATTTTATAACGCAAATTGAGCTCATTTGAAGTAGACTAAGATCTTTCTATTGATGACATCGAATAGTTGTTTTGCTTATGCAAATATGCGTTATTATGTTTTCTCGAATATAGTAAATATTTGAATGTAACATAAGGTTAGTTGTTATACGTCATGGTACAGTGACTGTACCATGCCGTATAACAACAAACATGTTACATTCAAATATTTACTACATTCGAGAAAACAATAACGCATATTTGCATAAGCAAAACAACTATTACTACAGTGCTTATATTTAGCGGATTATATGTCCGAAATCCATGAAATGTATAATATATGTACTTTTTTATATTATACATAAATAGTATAATTTTTTCGCGATGCAATTTACTAGATAAACGGCCTTTTGACTAGACCAGAGGTGGGGAACCTGCGGCCTTTAGGCCGCATGCGGCCTCCAGAGCCTTATCGAAATAAATCTTAATTTATATAAAAAACCTTGAATTTTGAGGATTTACAAATAAAAATACTCGTAACTACTGAATTGTATATATACCGTACATTACAAGCATCCCGCCGAGTATACAGAACGAAATATAAAAGTCAATCATTCACACCCATAAATACAAAACGTATGTAGAAGAATAAATAAGATTATTGAGCACTCATTTGTGAAATGATGATTTATTTGCATCAATTTTTCGATTCAGAAATAATAAAATTTTCAAGAATATTTCTTACAGCTGCATTTTTCAAATCTTGAGACTGATTATAAACAAAAGATTTAAAATGAAATAAATTAATGTTAAAATACTTTTTGACTGCGGCCCCATTTGGAGGCGACAAATTTCAATGTGGCCTAAGGAAATAAAATGGTTCCCCACCCCTGGACTAGACCAACCAATCGGGCAATTGCCCATTTCGCTTTAGAGCCAGTCGAGGCCCGTTTTCAATGAAAAAACAACAATCATAAAGTATCTATTTATTACAGGTTACAAAATTTCTAGATAGATTTTCCTTGACTTCACCGTAATAAATTGCTCAATGACGTCATCAAAACTAATCTTCAAAAATACTAGACACTCCCTGATCCAGAGCCAGGGAATATATACTCTCCTCTATCCACCCTTCGGTTCGCCATGCTTATAGAATTTTATTTATAAAATTTAAATAAAAATTTTCTAATAAACAAAAACTACAGTTTTACAGTAATAACATCAATTATTACAATAATTCTTAAAAGAACGAAATTTTTGATTGAATCTTAAAGGAACAAATTGTAAATCCAGGACTTTTACCGTGATATTTACTGATGTAGGAAGCACTAACAAAACCCAGAATGATGGTCGCCATTTTATATATATTTCCATATTATTGATCGGCTTTGTTTTCATTACAGAAAATTTTGTGTGTGAATTGTTTATTAATTTTTCTAACTTTCTTTAGAATTAGATCTTAAATGTCTAAAGTTTTTAATAAATGAGGTGAATTTATAAACATTCCTGTAACGTAATTTTATTATTGAGTTTTAAATTATAGTTTTTAATGATTTTCTGTTATTTGCCCAAAAATATAATCTGAAATTTGTTAATTCAAAGATTGTTGAATTTTTTAAATAAGTATGAAATAATTATTGAGAATAATTTCGTTTTACCAATATTTCTTATAACAATATATAGATTAAATAGGAGTTTATTTCTGTCACAAACTGATTTACTGAAAAACACAATGTTAAAGTTTGGAGAATCAATAGTATTTTTTTTCAAAAATTCAAGAATCATACAAGAAATAATGTGAATTAAATTAGTCAATTATGCTTTTTCATGTGGAGAGATAAATGATCGCTGCGCGAAAATGTTCTCGAGCAAACAGCACACTGAAAAGGCCTGTCACCGGTGTGTTTTCGATAATGTCTTGTCAGTTCGTCTGATCTTGCGAAACACCAATCACAGCCTAGCCAATCACAACGGTAGGGTTTTTCTCCTGTGTGTGTTCTCATGTGAGCTTTCAAATGGCTGCTCTTAGAATAAGATTTATCACATCCAAGATAATAGCATGAATGGACTGAGACTTTTCGGCGATTTCTAGCTCGTCGATTCGTCATGGTATTGTTCGTTGATTGTTTAATTGGACATCTTAGGAAATTCGATGAAGTACTATCGGGAGTGGCAGATTCTACTGACATTGTGGAATTTATTAAACACGAACTGTTGTCATTTGGAGCTGGCATCAAAGGAGGTAATTTGTTGGCCAAACGAGAATCAGTTGAAAATGGAAAGTATTTTTGGGTTCCTGTTAGAATCACATTGTTTTCCTGATCAATGTTCAATGGAATGTTTATATCAGAATTATTCAAACAAGTATTATGGTAATAAAATCCATTGGATGAATACAATTCTGGTCGAAGGATATTTTCTTTCTTAATTTTGTACTGTTGATCCATTTCGAAATCGTTTTGTAAAGAGTTGTACATGAATTCTTGCATATTCGATTTGTTGTTTACGTAAACATTATTATTTACAGTATCTTGTAAGTATTGTTCGTTGTCAAATGAATATTCTGTAATCAGTGAATAATTTTCATCGCTATTATTGTTGAATTTGTCGTGAATTTCAGTTGACTCCGGATAAATAAATCTATTGTACCAGGTTGATGATGGGAAATTAAAGTTGTAATTATCTGAATGACTGAAAACGGATGGCTCATATTTTATCTGTTGATTAAAATTCGAAATGGAATTCAATTTGTCTTGGTAAGTATTGATAATGTTTCCAGCATTAGTGATTCGGTTGTCTAAAATGAATTCGAAATCAAGTAATCCATCTTTATCGAAAGTGAAACTATTGTTTGAAAAGTTGAAATTCGAACAATTACAAAACGAGCTTATTTCCGATTCATCGTAACTCAGTTTCTGATTGGCTGGCATGGATAGAATCGATCCATCGGTATTGGTTGATACGCCAGAACACGAGCTGTTCAATACGGTTGAATACGGTATTGAATTGTTTTCGAAATTTGTTATCCATATCTCATTGTCGTAGTCACAGAAATTCTCGTTGTAATTTTGGGGTGTGATCTAGATTAAAAATCAATTAAAAGGGTGTAATTGATATACATCCTGGCCGGATGAGACCTAAGTAATTATCGAGCGAGGCTAAAGAACACTAACTGAATTACCGGTATCGAGCATACTTTTTTAACTATATTTTCTGTTTTTATGCATTTCTTTTCAAATTTTTTACAAGACACTTTAACTAATAATTTCTTATATCATAAAAAATAAATGAATAACACTTAGCAGAAAAAATATTACAAGAAATAAATATACAAATTTCAGTCGGGAAAATTATTGGAGGACTGGATCCTCTTACCATTGGAACAGTGAACGATTTTTTTATTTCAGTTAAACCATAATAACATTTTTCAAGATGTATAATTTACCTATTAAGAAAAAAACATTTCTATATTTAAATACTTAAATTTGAAATCTTTTGCTTAAACGAATTTCAAATATTCAAATTCAACTTTAGGTATGGAATTATATATTGTCGATATCTATTGTCCATTGTATTCGACTTAATCTTTTTATATGTATATTTGATGAAAAACATATCAATATCAAGTAGGAAAAACGTTAACATTCAAAAAGATTATAAAATAGTGATTGAATATATATTTCAGATTTTGATATACAAATGAAGTGATCACTCTAGATCACTCTAGATCAGAGGATCTCAATCGGTTCTCCATCAAAATGTTATAAATATGAAATAAATGTCAAATATGAAATATTGTTTATTTTATAAGGATTTCTTTTTAGTTTATGGTTTTTTAACCTGTATAAATAAAAGTAGTGTTCATAAACATTATATAGTTAAATCAAATTATTTTATGGTTTTGGTGCGAGTAACATCAAAAAGGTTAAGAACTACAGCTTCATATTGTCTATGAATTAATAAACTTGACAAATTATTACATGAATTTTATTTCCAACAAAATCAACCCTAAAAACTTAGATAATGTTATTAAAAAAGAGCTCTGGCAAATCAAATATCCTTAAAAGAATAAACTAGTAAATAATATCGTGAAGGTGGATAGAAATTAAATATGTCTTCAGTATAACGCAATGAACTAAAAAATTAATTGGACGAACTCAAAATTTTGAAGAATTCAATTGTATTTGTGATAGCTCCCAAAGAATCAGTTCCTAAAATCGTGATTAATCCTTTCATTTTAAAGAAATTCATTTGTTTAGTTTCAAAAATTCTCAAAAATTTACAAGAGTTAAAACATGACAAATTTATATTAATATTCAATGTCAAAATTAT
>CAUHTR010000851.1:0-75431 GCA_959609185.1 Schmidtea polychroa | reverse complement strand
ATCTCAAAATCCTTTCCTACTTTTTCTTATCTTTGCAAAATTCCGCAAAGCTCCAATCGCCTTCGTGATCAATACGGCCTACACACCAAAATATTCCCTTTTCTAGAAGACGAATACCAATTAGAGATAAAATATAAGGACCGTATTAATTACTTTTCATCGTCTAACTTATCTGATACATCCTCCGAACTTCATTCAATAATAAGCCTGATACACACCGAAAATTGGTGCCTTCTTACTTGTCAAGGACACATAGCCAAATCCATCTCTGATAGTACAACAGCAGACTACTTTATAAAAACCGATACTCTAAACGACGCCCAATTTCTTTTCCTCTTAAGGGCACGAAACAATATTCTTAACCTTAAATTTACTCCACATAGAATCAAAGGCAATTTAGGCACTCTATGCAGACAATGTGGAGCCTTTCCTGAAACACAGGCCCACATATTCAATCATTGCCCTGTAAAAATAAATGCACGGAGAAATAAACACTCGCGTGTACTTGAAGCTGTCACTGATCTCTTGACCCAACTAAACTTCAAAATGGACATCGAATCTGCCCCGAAGGTGTCAAAACTACACTTAAACCCGACATAATAATTAAATCGTCCAGGAACTCCCTAATACATATCCTAGACATTAAAGTACCCTACGAAAATCGAGAAACTTTAAAATAGCTAGGGATAATAACTTTGAAAAATATAAAAATCTGGCACTTGAAATAGGCCACGCATATAAATGTAAAACCACAGTTGCAGCACTTGTGGTAGGTACTCTTGGATCGTGGGATAAGGAAAACGATACAAGACTTAAAATAATAGGACTAACCAAAAAAGAGATAAAATCAATCTCAAGAGTAGCGTGCACGGCGGCTATTGTCAGTAGCTACCACACATATCGCGAGCACACATACATCGACTAATTAATTAAACTATAATAAAAGTATTTATTATTTATTAATTCTTATTTATTTGTCCATTATGGTAATATTATATCATCAAACCGTCACCTGTATATGTCCTACATCTACTATATATATCGACTTATCTATATCTGTTTTGATCTTTGATATCGACTCTAGGTACAAGTACTAAATAAAATAACCTTTATATTTCTTTTATTTTCTGTTTTAAAGAGGGAAAAATAAAAGAAAAAATGAATTTATTTTTTCCAAACACCAATAAATTAATATAAATTATTTAATTAACTAATATAAATCAAATTAAATAAACTAATATAAATAATTTATTTAAAAAATGAACTAATAAACATAAATATACATCTTAATAATATAATTATATAAATCTCGTTATATTAATATATATATATGTATATAATACTTTTGGAGATTGCTGAAAGGGTTGATGTAGGGACTCTTGTAGGAGTCCCGCCCATTTAGCAATATGGTAAAGTACTATCAGTTTGGTACCTGTAGGAGTCTTCGTAAAGACTCCGCCTAACTGGGAGTACCATTTGGCGTTTATATAAATATTATAATCTCTCCTTCATAACTGCCACATTCTATATATATTATAATATTGTATCTATATTAACGCTACAACAATCGCAAATGGAGTCTTTCTACTCCGAAAAAATTAACTAACTTCTAGAAAACAAAACAGCATCTAACTTATCAGACAGAGGAACAGCCTCTCCTAAACAACAGAATCTGCTCGGACTCTGGCAGATAATTAACTCATCAGACAGAGACTGAGATTGTGAAAACAAGAAAGCCTCTCCTAAACTAGGAATGAATGTCCGGTGCTGATACGCGGGCCATGGCCGAGCGTCATTATGCTTGACCATGCTTAACTTCTCTTGCCCGTATGATGCTTACCGGAGAACAACAATCAACGTACAATTGCGGGGGTTTCCAACTCTAGCAATAAAAGATATGAAGTATTAAGAAAAAGGAAAAATTAAGTGGCGGGAAGTTCCCCCCTTCGGCCTTATGGCCAGTTAGAATTTATTAAAATAAAATTTGATTTTTTTTTTTTTTTTTTTTTACCCCCCCGGGGGGGGGGGGGTTCTGCTGCAACTTTTTTTTTGCTGCAACTCACATTTTTTGCTGCAACTTTTGATTACGCAATTTTTCAGACTATAGTGAAGGGGTCTCGATGGTCCTGGGATTTTCAATACAAAAAATTTTTTTCTATACAAAAATCCGACTATCAATAAAAAAGCCAAGGATTTATCACACTATAGTGAGGGGGTCTCGATGGTCCTGAGATTTTCTATACAAAAATTCGACTACCAATAAAGAAGCATGGTAATTTAAGGTCTCAGGATATTTTCAATACAAAAATCCGACTATCAATAAAAAAGCATGGTAATTTAAGGTCTCAGGATATTTTCAATACAAAAAGGTGGTCTACACTAAAAAAGCCAAGGATTTTTCAGACTATAGTGAAGGGGTCTCGATGGTCCTGAGAAAAAGGTGGTCTACACTAAAAAACGTGGTAAATTTTTTCAATTAAAGTAAATAATGGTCCTAAAAAATAAAATTACAGTAAATTATGGTCAAAATTTTTAAATTACAGTAAATTATGGTCTAAAAATTAAATTAAAGTAAATAATGGTCCTAAAAAATTAAATTACAGTAAATTATGGTCCAAATTTTTCAATTAAAGTAAATAATGGTTCAAATTTTTAAATTAAAGTAAATAATGGTCCAAATTATTCAATTAAAGTAAATAATGGTTCTAAAAATTAAATAAAAGTAAATTAAGGGTAAAAAATTTAAAATAAGTTAATTAAGGTCCAAATTTTAAAATTAAGTAATCAATGGTCAAAAATTTAAAATTAAAGTTAAATAAGTAAATTAAAGTAATGTAATAAGTAAATTAAAGTAAGATTTTAAAATTTATTAACAAAATAATAGAAGGTGTTTGAGAATTGAAATTTTTTAATGAAAATTTTTATGAAATAATTTTTTAAGTAATTTTTAATGGAAATTTTTATGAAATATTTTTCAATGGTAATTTTTAATGCAAATTTTTATGGAATAATTTTTTTAAGTAATTTTTAATGGAAATTTTTATGAAATATTTTTCAATGGTAATTTTTAATGCAAATTTTTATGGATTAATTTTTTAAGTTAATTTTTTAAGTAATTTTTAATGGAAATTTTTATGAAATATTTCTCAATGATAATTTTAGATGGAAATTTTAAATGAAATAATAATAATAATAATAATAATAATAATAATAATAATAATAATAATAATAATAATAATAATAATAATAATAATAATAATAGTAATAATATATCAACCAAATATCAACCAAATACATAAAAATGAACTAGACACATAAAACACAAACAAATAACAAATTTAAAGATATAAAATTTATTCAATAAAATTAGTCCTCATCGGACAAAATAACGTCATCGATATCGATGTCATCTTCTCCAAAATCTTCATTTAATTCTTCCTCATCTTCTCCAAAATCTTCATTTAATTCTTCCTCATCTTCTCCATCATTTTCTCCAACATTTTCTGAAACATTTTCTGCAACAATTTCTCCAAAATTTTCTCCAATATTTAATTCACTTAATCTTACATGCCCATATGCAAGACTAGTATTTTTCCCCACCCAAACCCTTTTGTCGTCTTTGTTTGTTAGTGCTATTTTTGTGTTTTTAATTGTAAAAATTTGATGATTTTTGCTTGTTATTTTAGTCTGAGGAACCGAAAAAATCTGGTTAGTGTTAGTTTTACTGAAATATTTGAGCATCAAATACTCGCAACAAACCATTTAATCAATGTAAACCTTGGATTACTAATATGACTTTCAAAATAATAATCAATGTCGTCACCAACATTCAAAATCTAAATTATCAAAGGTAAATTCTGCATCAGTCCCTCTAGCCAATGCAGTAGCTGTTGATTTTGATGCAGGCACAAACCTTCATTTGGAGGTTGCCTTTAATAACTTTATATCTTTTCTCGTTGTCATTTTTTATATCTGCGCATTTTAATGTTAAAGATGGCAATGATTCCTCATCAATATCAACATTTAAAGCAATCTTTATCACCATAGTTCTATTTCCTAAATGCATCAAGTATCTACACCTTTACAAGAGGTATTACAATTTTCAGTGGAATCTGATTGGATAATAGTTCTTTAAAAGTCATCCGATTTTCAAGAGTCAAAATGTTGAAAGATAACAGAGTTCATTTCAATTCTACAGACATGTCATAGGAACCTGAAAATCATCTCTATTGTTAAGAAGTAATCACTTTTTATCTCTAATGATAAAATATAATAATCGCTTAGCTTTAGCTGTGTAAATGTCGGCCTCTTCATAGTAATTAATTGTACAAAATTATTTATTCTACTTATTGTATCCTGAGAAATGATGTTTTTAATTTATCAATTCCGACAGTCAGCATCAGTTTTTCCTGACCACTGATTATAAAATATGAAGTTGTGGGAATTTTACCAACTAGTTCAGAACACCAAATTTCAAAATCATCGATTTTCAAAGAATTGCAAGTTTCCAGGTCAATGATTGAATGAGAAAGTAAAACATTGCGGAAATAGTTGACAACATAATTTTCTAAGTAATATTAGTAGAATATTTTACAGCACTTTTCAGGTTTAAATAGTATAGATGAGAAATTATTTCAACTGTGTTATTTGGCAAAGCTGGATGGGATAAGAGCCGATCTATTTCCTTATCATCCTGACTCATTTCATAAAGATCAAATAATCTCAGAGTTAACATAATATCTGAAGCGTTTTTTGAACTGGTTCTTCTTTATCAGATTTTCTATCAATAATAATTTAACCTCCAGTAAAAGAAATTTCTTTTCAAAATTCTGATTTAATTTTAAATAATGAATTAAATTAATCAAATTATTTTTAATTTCAGGAAAGTCAATGTAAAATATTTTTAATTTGAGATCTGGTTAAATTTACTGAATCAGCATTTATAACTTCACTTTCATAGCAATCAGAACAACCAGAACTATCATAATTATCAGAACTATCAGAAAAATTAGAAATATCAGACCTATTAGAACTATCAGAGCAACCAGAAATATCCGAACTACCAGAGCTACCAGAAATATCAGAGCAATCAGAGCAATCAGAGCTATCAGAGCTACCAGAAATTGTAAAATCCTCATCATAAAGTCTCCATTGACATTTATCTCTGATTTTACAATAAAGTCCGTTAATTGTTTCTGCAGTTTAAGAACTTGAAGTTAATCAGAACAGTTATTGAGATGTCTACTTACCATAAATGCATATTGATCATTTATTTCCGACTTTGGTAGTCATGGACAGCCATTTTGGAAATGTGATTAGTCGGTGAAAGTCAAAGAACAGAGATCCAGACTGTCCCACCATATATTTTTACTGGAGACGCTGTCGGGCAATACAGATTTGTCTTCTACATCAAGTCAGAAAATAGTTATAAAGAACTAATAAATAATTAATAATAATAAAATCGCGACATTTATGATCCCATACATCAAGTCACAAAATAATTATAAAGAACTAATAAATAACCAATAATAATAAGTACACAACAGAAGGTAAGGTAGTGCGATCATTATGATCAGATGAGATGGAGGTGGAGTTGGATTCAGAATAGGTATAATTTCTAGAATGTATGAACTGTTGAGCTACAACATCATTGAGTAAAGGATCCTCAGGTATTTCAGTAGTAGACAATAGACTAGATCAGCGTTTCCCAAAGTGTGTTCCACGAAACCCTGGGGTTCCGTGGACTGGTAGCATGGGTTCCACGAACATTTTGTAAATAAATATATAATTTATAAAAGAAAACATTTATCAATAAAGATAAATAAATAATTCTCGATTTTATTCGATCCAATTTAAAATTCTTTTTCAAATCTTTTTCAAAGGGAAACTACAGTTTTTGTAATTATATTGTTTTAGAATACGCATTAAAAATACGAATTTAAAATTTGTTTTAAAAAAATTTAATAAAAATTATTTGTGAAGACATGGGAAATCAACACACCGCTCTTCTTTGACATGCAGAAGTAAGGTGGTTGTCGCGAGGCAAAGTTTTAATCCGAGTTTTTGAATTACGGCGAAAGCTTGCTATGTTTTTTATCCGGAGCGGGACATTTCAGTCCCGCCGTTTCAATCCTGGTCAAATCAGTCCCATCTTAATCAGTCCCGTCTGCTTCAGTCTCAACCAATTTACCTCATATTATTATTCCCAATGTTAAAATTCTAAGATATTTGTAAATAGGGTTCCGTCAAAAATTTGAAATCTAAAAGGGTCCCGCGGTGAAAAAACTTTGGAAAACGATGGACTAGATGAATTTATTATGCAGTTTTTAAATTTATAATTAGAAGATATAAGTTTCGTTGGTCTATTATTAATAATATTAGCTTTGCTATATTGATTATTAATTTTGAAAGATTTTAATAAATTTTTTAATATAGGTAATTATTATGGATTTAGTTGTGGGTTTGGTAGGTTTCGTAAAATTAGGTGACAACTCAGGTACTATCTTCTTATAAGTATTATTAAAAACACAGGCTTAAAGGTTTAAAAGATGGTAAAGTTATAGATTAGGCAATAGCTGGTTGGATAACATTATTCGAAGTATGATTAATATTACTGGCTGCTTGTTGTTTTTGGGGCTTAAATACAATTAGAGGTAGTTTAATTAAAGTGATTATTGGTTCGGAGAAGTGTGATTTTACTGGATGAATATATTACTGGATGAATATTTTACTGAATATATAAGTAGTATTAATTGAGTTTTTTGCCTATCAATTCATATCTATAGTAAACTGTATTCCAAACACAGGATCTAGATCACTTGTAGTTAAGTGTTTTTCTATAATTCATCTGGTAATACTTCTCGAATGAACGTAAAGGCTCTTGCTGATGCAATTTGTTTATTCAAGGTTATAGTATTCTTTGTCACGTGGTAAAACATTCTTAATGAAGTGAATATTACAAGCAAAATACTACAAAAAAAGGATTCTGCTATCAATTCAGCTACAAAACAACTTTAAGTGACTAAGAATTACCTCTTAAAATGTAGGAGTGATAATGGTTTTGAACAAGATTTAATTGATGCTGCCGAGATTGCAAAGGAATTAGAAACAGAAGCGAAATTTGAGCCCGATGAATGTAGAAGAAGAAGACGTAAACGTCAGTTTGAATAGGAAGCTCAAGACGAGGCACCACAAGATCTTAAACATAAATTCAAAGTAGAATTCTACTACACAATCTTGGACATGGCTATACAGTCTATTGAAGAGAGGTTCCAACAATTAGAACAACATGATATTTTATTTGGCTTCCTTTATGATATATTCAATATCAACAAAAAGACATGTGCGGATATACTTACTGACTGCAAACATTTAGAAACGTCCTTCACACGCATTAAGATAATAAAGATATTGATGCTTATGATCTTTGTTGCGTTATTGAATTGGTGATAAATTTAAATGTTTACTCTGACTCCAGGCGTGTCTTTCACTGATTCACAAATAACACTTGACAACAGAAATCTTTACTGATAATCGCAAATAATTTTCACTTTACACTGACAATCAATTCAACACTCTGCTTGGTGACTAAACAATGCTTATTACAACACTCGGTGAGGAATAGCACTTGCGTATAACACCGGATTAAATGATCACAAATTACTGATTGGTTTATCAACTGGGACTTTGAGCTGGTTGTTTTCTTTGACCTTCTTCACAACTTTATTTAAATACTCAAATAACTTCTTTTCGTTTTATTTTTCAACTAATTCTTTTATTCAAATCTTCTCCAACAATTATTCTTCACAAATCGTTTTCCAATAACGTTTGCTCGACTCTGTAAAATTTTCTTTCTATTCTCGTCTCACTTTTGTCTCAATTTGTCTCTCACGTTTCGTCTCAATTTCGCGTCCCTTTTTGTCTTTAATTTTGTCTCTGCTAGTTTCTCTTTATATAGCTTGCTTATATTGTGGCACTCAAGATAATCAATTGTTTTCCCACTTTCTTTCTCCTGCTTTCCCCGAATGTTCCATTTTTATCTCTGGCGGCTGTCAAGTTATTTTCCCTTTTTACTATTTTGTTCACCCGCCTTTCCCCAGCAATTCTGCTATCACTGACAAGCTGTCTAGATAAGAGTATTGCTGTTTTTTCCATTTTCCCAATTTCGAAATTCCTTTTCCTTTTTGTACTAATTTATTAGTACTGACCTTGGTTTTTATTTTCTTGTGTAATTTCATTTGTTCCCAAAGCCTGTCATCATAAGATGTGCTCCTCTATATAGCACAACAAAAATTGGAAGAGTGCTATATCGCAAAGCAGGCTTGTGGACTTGGCAGCAATTTCAATGGAATGTGATTGATTACGCTTTGACACTGGAATTGAAGGAATTAGTAGAAAATTTGGCGAGGAAAAAGGCAAGGAAAATTTTAATTTTGCAACATTTATGCAATCGATAATAAATTAATGTGTCACTTTAAATTTATTGTTTTCTTATATATATTTATTTCTTTATTAATTTGTGTGAAAGGGGGCGTTTTAATAATTTTGCCTAGGTCGATAAATAAGCTGGCGCCGGCCCTTATCTCAGGAACTCCAGCTGCGCTCCGGTCACCACGCAGCAGTGTAACCCAAACCCAGCAAGTACGAGAGAAAGAAGATGAGAGAATTAAGAACGGAAAAGAATGTCAAGCATGAGAAATGATAAGGCACCGAATGAAACCTCCTGATTAATATTTATTTATATTTTGCGCTTTCTATCTAAATGGCTTGCTGCAATTTATAATTAAGCGTTTAATTTTGCTGTTTTCTTTTATATTTGATTATCTGGGTGAATTTAAGCAACTGATTAAATGTGGCAGATTCCTTCACTGAGAGGCAGCCATAATAAATTCGATAGGTTACAAACCTATAATCAAGCAAGGTAACGTACCAATTTCTGTTTCGGGGCCAAAGGTAATTTATATTCCTAAAATAATCTGGAAATCGAATATGAATTGATTTAATATAAAACTCAATGCAATTGTATCAAATGAATAACTGTGTAATATGAACAGCTACAATATAGCATGCTAACGGAATCGCAGCTAATCCAGCAGGAAGCACCAATCAAGGTGGACAGCAACGAGCAACCGATTGGGTAAATCATAAATCAATGAAATGACTGAATATAATTTAGAAATTCGACCAATAGAAAGAGAGAAATTAGCAAACTTTAATTGCCCTGCATAAATCGGAGCTTCAGTAATCATTCTGTTATTACTGTTTTCCTTCTTGGAAGCTCTCAGCAGGGAATTGCCAAGGTAAGCAGTAACCGATTTCTGGGTTAGCGCTATTACGGAATGCTTTGGGAAACACGCTCGTGTTACTCTTGTCACCCAGATCGGGCTGTTGGCGCAAATTATGGCCACCTTGATTATTGGATTAACTGGAATGCCTTGAGCAGTTCCTCGTTCGGGTTCGGCAGTTAGATGAGTGGGGTAATAATTGAGGCCCTTTGGTGTGCTGGTTTTAATGTTAAAGATGGCAATGATTCCTCTTCAATATCAACATTTAAAGCAATCATTATCACCATAGTTCTATTGGCTATGGATTTGGCCAGGAAGCGCAAAAGGCTCGAAGCAACATGTTCACAAGTTGCAGAAAATTCCCAGTCAATCGAGAAGTCTCGAGTGGAGGATCACGGAATCATTCGCGATCTCAAGATCACGATCCCAGAGCAGGAACTGAAGGTTATCAAGTTGCGTTGGTGGATCCCCACGAGTGCCGTGATATTCGGATGCAGAACGGTTCCCGGCTAACGCGACCCTTATCTCAGGAACTCAAGCGACGCTCCGGTCATCAAGTACCCGTGTAACCCAGGCCCAGCAAGTTTGAGAGAAAGAAGATTAGAGAATTAAGAACGGATAAGAATGTCAAGCATGAGAAATGATAAAACCCTGATTAAAACCTTGCTGATTAATATTTATTTATATTTTGTGCTTTCTATCTAAATCAGCCCTGTTTAACCTGCGGCCCGCCAACAGATTTTTTTGTGGCCCGTGAGGTTTTTCGATAAATGTCTGATTTGCTTAAAATTGTACATATTATAAATTTGTTTAAACTGAGTGATGAAAGCTAGGAAATTAATTATAAAAAATCATACGCTTCAGATATTATAAATAAAAAAATATTTTAAATATTATAAAATGGCTATGTTGAAAGGAAAACGAAAAATTGAAGAACATCGAATGTTCGGTAAAAGTCAGAATAGTCGAATATGGAAGTCAAAAAAGAGTCGACAGATCGTGAAAAATTAGCCTACTGCAAACCCTTAAAAATAGCCGACATCCAAAAAATCACAAAGAAATCGTCGACAATTTAATTCAAATAATTTTGTGGAAAAAGTTAACTAATAAAAGTTCCAAAAACTTAATTTAATTATAGTATTAATAGTATTAATTATTATTCATTCCGTTGTGTTTTAATTATGTTTATTAATTTCATTTTTTATGAATTATGTAATTAAAAGAAATTGCTAAATAATATTGTTAACTTTTTATTACCGTTTAATACGCTCCCCAGTCAAGACCAAAAAAGTGATGTCTGAGAATATACCTTTCATTGTGAAAGCTTTCATTCCAGATTGGCCAAAAATATTCATCATGGGGTGAAAATTTGGTCCCTTTTTAGATCAATTATCACGGCATGTTATTGAGCCAACTGTCATTGAGATTGCTCAGATCAAAAACAATTTGCCAGTGAGAATGGAGGAGGCAAAGAAGAATAAGTTTGCAAAGTCTGTGATGGACAAAGCTGAACAAAAAACTCCGAGATCATGCAATTACTCCAATTCAGTTCATCAATCAGATGGTAAATCAATTTTCAAACCTTATACTGTCTAAATTTGATTTGGAAAAGATCCAAACTGAGGAAAGAAATGAACAACTAATGAGAGAACAAGAGGAAATTGAAGCACTGGAGGCTGAACAAGAGGAGAGTTAACTAACACCCTTTTAAAAAAATTGTATTATTTTTTACCCCTAAAGATTCGACTATTTTTTTAGGATTTAATATTGTCGGCTATTTTTTTGTACTACATTTTCGATGATTTTTTCGGGTTTCAACATTGGCGACGATTTTAACCAATTAAAGCTTTTTTTCTTTGGCGACGATTTTTTTGGCTTCCATATTCGACTATTCTAACCCTCACCGAATGTTCAATGAAATTTGGACCAAAAATTAAATTAAACAGGTAGTGTTATCGTTTAATTAATTTTAAATTTAGTCAGAAAATGAATAAATTAGATGAAAAGTTGGGTAATAAGAATATCGTTTAAGATGTAAATTACAGCAAAGGTTGTGTTTAATTCAAATAAAGAGTGAGAATCCGATAAGTCGCCTCTGTAAGTCCCCCACTTAAATTAAATTAATTTCTTTTGTCTGGTAAAGGTTGACTTTGTAGAAATAAAAATGCAGTTGGGAAAAACTTTGTTTTGCGTTAATGATAAAATTTTGTTTTATTAATTTACTCCCTTCGAAGCCGCGTTGTCAAACATAGATAGGTCTCGCTCTAAATAGTTACAACTTGTTAGGAATTAACCATTGTATGAGAAGTAAAACGGACGCATGAATTAATTGATCAAACTTCGCTCCCGATATTTTGAAAAGTTGTAATTGATATATATATATATATATATATATATATATATATATATATATATATATATATATATATATATATATATATATATATATCTATATATATATATATATATATATATATATATATATATATATATATATATATATATATATATATATATATATATATATATATATATATATATATATATATATATATATATATATATATATATATATATATATATATATATATATATATATTAGTCATTATTAAAGGTACTTTCAATCCTTGGAGGAGACATAGGGAGTTACGAACAACTACGTATTTATCGTATTACGTTTATAATAACCATAGTGTACAAATAAATATGGTTATGCTTTGAGTTTATATAATATAAATATAAATATATTATTCCTTAAGGGTATGCTCCCTAAAGATATGATAACTGCTTACAACCGCAGCTGTGCAAGCGTTTCTTGCCAGACTTTTTATTTCTGCTTTAGATAATCCTATTTTACTGAGAACTTGGTCACTTTTATTGTACCAAGAACCCAGAGTACCTATTATTAAAGTGGATAATGTTGTTTTTACCTTATGAACTTTTTCAATTTCGATTGCTAAATTGGCATATTTTCCATAGTTATCGGCATCCGCTTTTTTAAAATTTTCCCTTTGCTCATATGGCACCTTGATATCTAGGATGTGGGTAATTTTATTCCTAGATGATCTGATGAGCAGGTCAGGTATTAGGGTAGTTAGATTCAAGAATCTTTTGAGTATCCTTAACGGCAGTTTCCAGTCTGTCGTCGATGTTGTGTCTTTTTTTGTGGGTAAAATCAATTCCCAAGTATCTATACAAATTGGCATCATCTATTTTTGGAATGATTTCATCATATAGTTTTATCGGAAAATAGTTCAGCTCATGGTCAATATGAAAATAGCCAGATTTTGAAGGTTTAAATCTAAGGTTGGCTAACGAAGCAAGACGGGTAGTTTCTAGAAGGGCAGAGTTAATAGAGGCGTAAGAGTCGGATACCAGCACAATGTCATCTGCATATGCTAAGATACCTACGTTCATGTTATTAAAGATGAAGGGGTGACTGATAAAAATGTTTTTCAGTATGAAGTCGATGGCAAGACAAAGAGTCATAGATAAGGGGCATCCCTGTTTTACTCCCCTAACTATGGGCACCTCTGGGGATCTTTCCCCTTCGCAATCAAAGATAGTATTTACACTAGCATACATATTTTTTATAAGTTTTATAGAGTTGGAGTCGAGGCCCATTGCAGAGAGTGTGCCAAATGAGGTTATGAGGCATTGAGCCGAATGCGTCAGAAATATCCAACCAGACAATATGCAGGTCACTCTTGGTTCTGAAGGCCGAGTCTTTAATCAGTTGTAAGATAAGGTTATGTTCTGCACAACCGTCGGAGGCGCCAATGGCTTTCTGATTTTTAGATATAAGGTTTCCTTCCTTAATCCAGCCAAGAAGTCTGTTGTTTAGCAGTGATGAGAATACTCTGTATGCAGTATTCATTATGGAAATTGGTCTCCATGAGCTTGCTTCAAAGCTAGTTTCGCTTTTCCCGGGTTTCAAGATGAGTTTTGTCCTGAAAGTTTTCCAGTTTGCAGGGCATGTGGCATTACGTATGATATTATTACATATAGCTAGTATGAGTTCATAGTCCGGTGAAATTTTTCTCCAATTTGCAAGGGTGATCATATCCATTCCTGGAGCAGTATTGTCCAGTTGTTTGAAAATATATTTAATTTCGTCAATATCGAATGGGGTAGAAGAGTGATTTTCAGGAAATGTAGGAATGTATTTAATTGATTCAGGGTGACAATTAACTCTTTCACCTGCAAAAAGCTTAAGGAAATTTGCCATAATAGGCTTTTGAAAATTAATTTCGTTATTCAAAATTCTCGCAATCTTCTCCTTTGGGTTAAACTTGTACCTATTTCTTTTTATCATGACTAATTCATTATTATTTTTTTGTTTTTTATGGACTATATATGCTGGATTTTCTATTAAATATTTTTTCTCATTAATATTAGAGTTTATTTTTTCTATTTCTCCTAGTACATTATCACAGTCGGTTGCGTCTATATTAAGATCGATTATAAGACTACTGATAAATGTCCGATATTTTCGCACATCATCAGTAGGCAGTCTAGTATTAATTAATTTCCTCAAACCCATATCTTACGCACGCCCGTATCTTACGCAAAAATTTTTTTATTCTACACAAAGAAACAAAAAGCAATAAAAACACTAGGACCAATAAAAAGCAATAAAATATTATATAAAAAGCAATTAAATAATGAAATTTAATTATTGTTTTTCTAAATTATCTTTTTCAGCCTATTTTTACAAACCACCATGTGATTTTCTTCATTCAAATCCGATTTTAATCTAAAAGACTCGTTTCCAACTCTTTCTACTATTATCCAACTTCCTTCTTCATAAAAATCTTCCATTTTTCTTTTTCTTGTTTCTGTGTTTGCATCAAAAGATTTCTTAACCAAGACACGCTCTCCAGGATTAAAAGTAATAGAATGATAGTGAACATCTGCATCACTCACCATTCTTCTGGTATATTTGTTTCGATAATTTTGGTCAACCAGGCTTTCTCGAATAATTTCACTATTTGATTCAGCATTAATGCTTTCATTTTCATTCCTATTGCCATTATTATTGGTGTTTAAATCCCCAACTAGATCAGTATATTCATCTGATTCAACTAAAAGTGAATTTTCATTATTAATATTTTCCAACAATAAATTTTCTCTTATTTCGCTTCTTTGTCTTCCTCTAAAAGCATTCATTGGTGTCGTGTTGATTGCTCTATGCCATGTTGTATTATATTTAAAGAAAATTTCATCATGAATGTCAATCCATTAGTAATTTTTTTCTTTTTGCGTAACATATGGGCGTGCGTAACATATGGGTTCGACAATATATATATATATATATATATATATATATATATATATATATATATATATATATATATATATATATATATATATATATATATATATATATATATATATATATATATATATATATATATATATATATATATATATATATATATATATATATATATATATATATATATATATATATATATATATATATATCAGTCGAAAGGTATTTGAGAGGTCTATCTAATGGTCATATCCTCGAAGGTGTATGGTTGGTCAATAACCTTTAAAGGGTCAAAAACCTTCGAATTTTTTCAAACTTTATAATATATATATCAGTCGAAAGGTATTTGAGAGGTCTATCTAATGGCTATACCCTCAAAGGTATATGGTGGGTCAATAACCTTCAAAGGGTATCCAAAATTAAATATTTTTCAAATTATATTATATATATATATATATATCATTCAAAAGGACTTTTAATGGTGAGTTCGAAGGTCCAAGGGTCGAAGAGTCCAAGGTTCAAAAATTTTAAAACCTTATAATATACATATCAAACAAACGGTAATAAAAAAAGTACTCATCGATGACTCATTTATTTCTTGAACAAACTCATCATTTTCAGAACATAGACAATGACGCGCCCATGGGATTTATTATTTATTACTATCAAATGTATTATTATTATTTATTATTATTAATTTCAATATTATTTATTATTATTATTATTATTTTCGAAGATATTTTCAAAATTTATTATTAATATTATTATTATTATTATTATTATTATTATTATTATTATTATTATTATTATTATTATTATTATTATTATTATTATTATTATTATTATTATTATTATTATTATTATCATCAAGTTTTAATTATCAAGGTAATTTAAACAAAGACAATGACTGAGTCACCAAGGTCGTTCTATTTTTAGTAACAAAGACATCTATTTTTAGTAACATTTTTAATATAATTTTAGTAACATTTTTGATCGGATGACTCGCCAAGGCCGTTCTATTTTTAGTAACAAAGACATCTATTTTTGATCCAGCGGTTTATTTTTTTGTTTACGTAATAATTTAATTTTGTTTAAATTTTTAATTATATAATAATATTTTTATTTTTTTTTGTTTTAATTATCGAATACGTAATAATTTAATTTTGTTTAAATCGTTGATTATTTGCTTATCGATTTGCTTAAGTTCCCGCTTATCGATAAGCTGAATGTGTTCCTAATTCATCATCAGACAGACGAGATAGTCACTGATTCCACATCGCTATGTAACAATCATGGCCCAGAGGTCGCAAGACCTGATATAATCTTCATGCAACCTACTCGAACTAATGTCACCGTACCACTTGCAGTTCCAGCAAATTCGAGCATCGTTCCAGCTCGATCAACTCCCCGAAAAAGAAAACGCTTAACTCATGCAGAACATTCAAAGAAACGTCGAGACGAGATTGCAGCATTGGAGGCGACTTTATTTGGTGTCGCCGAGGCCAGAAGAAATCAACCACAGCCTAATCAAGTCGTATCAACTTCTAATCGATATAGAATGATTCCATCTGCCGCTTCTGCACCCGTTCACGATCCACACCTGGATTCGGACATCGCCGCCATGTTGGACGAGGGCGAAATGCTGTCGACGAATTAAAAATCTTAGAAAACCGGCAATTATCCTATTGAGACTTTTTTAGCTGTTCGTTCCCGATTGTGATTGTAGTGATTTTCAGTGATTGCGTGAATCGATTAACTGGTGTTCTTGATTGTTGAATATTTGATCGATATTACTTCTAATATAATTTTGTGTCAGATGTTTGTCTTTTGTTGTGTTTGGTCACGTGATTCGTAGCCATAGACTACTTTTGTTAGACGGTCGCAAGGAAGTAAAGGATGCTTGGAGACGACCTCACTTAGACCAGGGGTGTATTAGATACGAAAGAGATTAGATAAGAAAGATGTAAGTCCTTCTAACGGCATTCAGGAACCCGAATGATGATCATCATGAAGAGTAGTGCTAACACAGAGGCTCACCTGCTCATGAATTCCAGCCCATGTGTACAGTACCAACATGACTCGTTATCATGGGTGCACATGAGGGAGAATGCTGACAAATCATAATGGGCGTCCAGGAAGGAGTCCCCTGTGGAACAACCATCATCACACCTAACGATAACCCTCGCGACACACCCCTAAGCGCCCAACAAATAGAAAAATTTCATCTATTGGCCATTTTTAATATGAGGTATGTAAACGATATGGAAATTATAAAACAAAGGAAATGTTCCATTTATAATACATAGAAATCATACTAGCAGTAGCAGCGGTCATTGGTAGCGGTACTGTATTTTGGTATTGATCGTATTGCATGCTCACATTGGGTGGGTTGTATTTTAGTAGCAGTCAAATGGTTGGTATAGGGTAGTCCTGCAACAGTTACCCCGTGTGTGTGTGTGTGTGGTCAATATAACAATATGGTAACCATGGTCAGCATGTTTGATCTTCATGTTGGGCTAAAGGGCGAGAAAAGCCAAATAGAGAGGATTAACTTATGCAATGAACTGACGCGTAATAATAACGTAGGAAAATTAGTTCAGTAAAACAATAAGGAAAATAACAAGTAAACCGAAAATAAAATAATAAAATAAAAACAAAGAAAATAATAACTAGTAAAAAGCAATTGTTATAAAAATCAAATGGACAAAAACACGAAATTACAAACAATAGAACCGACAGGATCCGACAAAACAGAGAGAAAAAAATAAGAACAATTAAAGTAACAAATAAATTGTAAAATAAAATCATTAAAAACCTTAGAAAATTGAATTAAAAGAATAAAACAGTAAATTACACCGCATCTGGATCCTGATTGGACCAAAATTAATATAAATGGAATTGAATTAGTTACGCTTGCTTAATGCTAAAACTTTCGATAGGAGCAGCAACCAATTTCAGAATTCATTATAGAGAGTAAAACTGGAGAAAAATCACTCAGTACAGCAATTCAAGGGACGTAAAAGAAATGTTTTGATAACCAGTGTGAGTTCCAGAACAAACCATGCGTTGGGTTAGAACTGATATCTAGATTCCAGCAGCCAGGAAAGCGGTAAGAGCAATAAGGCCTAGAAACCATTCGGTTTGTGCCGGGATATCTAAGGGCGGAATAGTTTTTCATAAGACACAAAATCGAGCTTATAATGGAGATAATTTTATTGAATTCTTGACAGATATTTCGAAAAATGAAAGAGTTGAACACGGAAAATTATACGATAGTTATGGATAATGTGGCTTTCCACAGGGTTTTTGGCGTTGAAATGTTATAGCGGAATATGGACGCAATATTTTATTTCTTCCGCCATATAGTCCGCAATTGAATCCCATTGGAGGAGCTTTTAGCAAATGGAAGCGCTGTGTTAAATCCATGGATTCAAATACCGTTGGTGAACTTGGAAACGCAATTCTAGGCGGAGTTTCTTCTGTAACGGAAACTGATTGTTTAGGATTTTATGGTGATGTTAGGATGTTTGCTTTAAAGGCGATTCGGCGGGAAGCATTTTAATTAAATAGCTTAAATCAAATGTTGTATGCAGTTTTTGTATTTGTTAATATAGTTTTTTATCTGAGAAACGCTGTAATAACATTTGCCTAAACAATGATTGGAGGGATTTCAAATAGCAATTAAAATGATTTTGGTTAATAATCTGCAGCGCTTTTTATGTAAACCTTGATGATGATTTCTTTTGATCAACGGCGTTTCAATTAAGCAGCGCCAATGATTTTAGGTGACGATTAACATGATTCTGAGGATTGTTGATGAGGGTAAATTGATTAATAGGAAATGTTAAATGATAATTGTTAACGGGTTTCTTTAAATAGTAATTGGTAACAATTTTCATCTAAATTATAATGGATAACGATTGATAAAGATGCTTGAGATTGTAATGGATCACGATTTGTAATCAATGATGATTTCCCGAAATATTGCTTGTAATGATTTCCGTGTAATGATAGATAACGATTTGTGATAATGATCGAGGGTGACTTGTAATTATTAATGAATAATGAGTTTCTAAGGATGAGTGGCAATGATTTTGTAAATGATAATTAATACATTTTTAACTACTGATGGATGATGATGTTTAAGTAACAATCATGTCAATAAATACGCATGAGGAATTTTAAAGACCTATTGATAATAAATGTTTAGTAATGCCTGATTTCGATTTTTACTAATGAGAATAAAATTCTGATGCTAATCAAACTTATGATTGAAAGGCTCATCCTTTTTCCCCAGGTCAGCTTTCTCTCGCATTGAACATTTGTCTGAATAACTCACAACATTAGTATACAAGATGGCTAAAGGAACAGCGTCTGTTCAATTGATTGCTATTTTTAGTAGAGAAGTTATTTGTGTATAAACCCTTATTTTTCTTTTTCAGCAACATGTCTAGACCAAACCCCTCCACATCAAGTTTAAAGCCGTGTTTATCCTGGGCGGACAAAAATGCTACCCTTAGCCAGAACCACAAGGAGATAGGACTATTAAAAATAAAAATCGATCATTATTAGAAATTTATAAAACTTATAAAGATAGAAATAATAGATAATAATAATAATAATAATAATAATAATAATAATAATAATAATAATTCTCACCGGATTAGAAACATTTGATAAGCATGCATCACAAAACCAAGGATCAGTGCTGGAATCACTAGTATCATCGGACATGAACAAGCAGTCAGATATCTTGTAGCAATCTATATAGCAATCCAATAAACACATCATGCGTATCATCACATTTTATAATTTAGTTTTATTAGCGTTTGTCCGTTATTCATTCAAATTATCTAGTATCATTTCACTTTCTCTTTTCTTCAATTGTCATTTTTTCCTGTCTTTTAGAAGGATCTCGTTTAGCTATGATTTTAAATTATCATATACAAAAATTGTTATTTGCATTTAAATATAATTTTATATATAATATATTATGAATATTTAAACAATACAAATCCAAGAATAATTTACTAAATTATATTTTGAACTAGAAAAGCACATAAAAATTGCACGTAGAGAAAATGAATCGGTAAAAAAAATATTATTTATCGAAATCGTCATTTTCAATATGAGATTATAAAAATTCGTTAAAGCATATAAATATGTATGTAGAAATATTCGAATAATCAAAGTTTCTGTCTTTTACAATAATTTTTTTAGACATTGAATTAATGACATTTAAAATGAAATTGAAAATAGACATAAAGTGGCATAAAACAACTCTTATGAAGCTTTCTAATCGATATAGAATTATGTTTACAAACAGCAAATGTTGAAGTTTCTATAATTGAGAGTCAGACTTAACTGGTTCCTATATAAAATAACTATGACAAGACTTTTATAATAAACAATATTTAACAATAAAATTTACCGATTTAAAAATTTTAAGAATTTTTAAATTTGATTTAAATGTGATGTGTGTCACTCCAGCAAATACATTCAATTTAAAAAAAAAAAAAAAAAATCAAATTTTATTTTAAACAAAACTCGGGCCACATGGCCAAGAAGGGGAGATCGATTCTCACCCTTAAGAATTCTGCAGCTTTTAATCAAATAATCGAAGGATATCAGAGTTATAAACTCCGATATCAAAACATGGTTTTCCCTGAAAACTCCAGTCAGGTTTTTTGAGGGGATCCTTTCTGAAGCTCCTGGCAATTGATCATTCTCTTTTAAGGTAAGCATCATTGGGCAGAGTAGGGGATAATCATGGCTAATCATGAACATTATCAGCCATGGCCCATATAGATGCACCTGGCAATCATTCATTGGAGGTTGATTAGGAGAGGCAGAGCAAGTCCATCCTCTGTCAGGTGAGTTTCACTTTCCGCCGGATCCAAATGAATTCTGTGGAGGTGTTCCAATCAGGTCCAATCATGTCAGGACGGATTTTCAAATTTCGAAGTTTTTCATATTTGATTAGGAGAGGCAGAGCAAGTCTATCCTCTGTCAGTTTGAGTTTCTGCCAGATCTAGTCAGGTCAGAATGGGTAGTTCCAGCTTCAGTGTTATTAATGGAAGGATTCTCTTAATGTAAATGTTGGAGCAGGAAGGCTCCCTCGCGAGGTTTATAGCGCAATAATAGCTACTTATTATAGTATACATTAAAAGGGAGTTGAAGGTTGGGATGATGTAGTAGTAATAGAATAATAATGAAAATAATAGTATAGTAGTAATTATTATAATATAGATATAAACAACTAAAAAGACCACCAAATAGGCAGAACCCCTACCAGGGTTCATACATTAACCCATTCGGTGATTGACATGTATTACCGTATTTATAAATGATGATGTGTATAATAATAATAATAACAATAATAACGATAATAACAACAATAATAATAGTATTAATAACAATAAAAAATAGTAAAAATAGCAGTAACAAGTAGTAGTAAGAGCAATAAGAAAGGTGATAATAGGACAGGGGGAGGTTAGAATAATTTATAATGATAAATGGTGACAAAGAGATAAGAATATTAAATAAAAAAAAAACCATTAATATTAGAAATAATAATAAAAAAAAAATAAAAAAATAAAAAAAAAAGGGTAATAAAAAACCAATAAGAAAAACCAGAAGAATAATGACATTAAGAGCAATAATGGTCGTAATTGTAGCAAAAATAATGTTAATAACGAATAAAAATTAAGTTATAGGTTGAACAATGTTATTTTAATTTTATTTTATAGTCTTATATTAAATTATTATTAGTTTATTTATTTAATCATATAATAGAGCCATAATGTATAATATTGTTACCATATGAATATTTTTAATAATAAGTTACTAAAAGTATATATAATAGAGGATGTACATATGTCAACGCCCAAGGAGGATTTTCTATGATTAATATTAATTAATTATTGAGTGTAATACTTAGGAGGATAGTTTAATATAAGTATAATACAGCCATAGTGGACAATATAGATAGTAATCAATGCTTTGAGTATACATATATATATATATATATATATATATATATATATATATATATATATATATATATATATATATATATATATATATATATATATATATATATATATATATATAATAATATCAGTCTTTGAGTGTGTTTTCTCTTAGGATATGGTAGCTACTTATGACAGCCGCCGTGCAGGCTTTTCGAGCTAGACCTAATATTAATTAATTATTGAGTGTAATACTTGGGAGGATAGTTTAATATAAGTATAATACAGCCATAGTGGACAATATAGATAGTAATCAATGCTTTGCGTATACATATATATAAATAATAATATCAGTCTTTGAGTGTGTGTTCTCTTAGGATATGGTAGCTACTTATGACAGCCGCCGTGCAGGCTTTTCGAGCTAGATCTATAATTTCTTGTTTCCTGAGGCCAATTTTTTTAAGTACCTGATTATTGTTGCTATCCCAGGAACCCAGAGTACCGATTACAAGGGCTGAGATAGTGGTTTTGGTTTTGTAGGATTTCTCAATATCAATGGCCAGGTTGGCGTATTTAATATAGTTATTTTTAACGGCAGTTTTAAAGTTTTCTTTTTGTTCGTAGGGGACTTTTATGTCTAGTAGATGAATGTTCTTATTTCTAGAAGATTTTATGAGGAGATCAGGTTTAAGGGTTGAGTTTACACCCTGAGGTGAAATTTCAATATCAAGGTGAAAGTTATAATTCGAGAGACATTCACAGACCGCTTCAAGGACACGGGAATGCTTATTTCTGCGCGCATTAATTTTCGCAGGGCAATGGTTGAATATGTGGGCCTGTGTTTCGGGGTGTGAGTTGCATTGCCTACAGAGAATAGATTTTCTATTTTTAAGTCGATGAGGTGTGAAGTTTAGGTTTAGTAGGTTGTTGCGGGCCTTAATAAGAAAGAAGTATTGGGCGTCGCTGAGTATATCAGATTTGAGGAGAAAGTCCGCAGTGCTGCTGTCAGTGATGGATTTGGCAATATGACCCTGATATGTTAGGATCGTCCATTTTTCTGCGTGTATAAATCCAATGATGCAGTGCAGTTCAGAGGAGATGTTCTTCATGTTTTGTTCATTAAAGTAGTTAATTCTATCTTTATATTTGATTTCAAGTTGGTATAGGTCTTCTATAAGCACGATTTTGGCATGTATGCCATATTTCCTACGAAGCAGGTCAACAGATTTTTTGAATTTCGAGAAGATAGAATGAGTTGGGAAGGATTTAGAGATGTTGCCATTAATCCATGACATTGCAGCTTCAAGGTTACCTTGGCCACGTGCTAAAGCTAGTTCAGTGAGGACAAGATTACGAAAGGTGAGATCTGATGAGTTTATAGCACGCGAGAGGTGTACTATGCTTTGTATGATGTATTCGTCTATTGCAGCAGTAAGACCAAGTCCGCCCATTTTTATAGAGGCGTATAGAAAGTTGTTGTTAAGTTGCATGAGTTTATCCCCCAGAGAGGTTTTTATCATTTTTCTTATCTTATTGTCAAAGCCTTTTTGGGGGACACGATCTTTTATGATGGTATCTTTATGAGAGTCTAGTATTTTATGGAGAATTTCACAATTTCGGAAAGGAAAGATCAACCGAGAGTGAATGAATATCTTGAAGGCATTAATCTTTTGAGATGGGTGAAGATGTGAGTTTAAGATTTTTTCGGTATTTTTTCACTTTCTCTTTTCTTCAATTGTCATTTTTTCCTGTCTTTTAGAAGGATCTCGTTTAGCTATGATTATAAATTATCATATACAAAAATTGTTATTTGCATTTAAATATAATTTTATATATAATATATTATGAATATTTAAACAATACAAATCCAAGAATAATTTACTAAATTATATTTTGAACTAGAAAAGCACATAAAAATTGCATGAAGAGAAAATGAATCGGTAAAAAAAATATTATTTATCGAAATCGTCATTTTCAATTTGAGATTATAAAAATTCGTTAAAGCATATAAATATGTATGTAGAAATATTCGAATAATCAAAGTTTCTGTCTTTTACAATAATTTCTTTAGACATTGAATTAATGACATTTAAAATGAAATTGAAAATAGACATAAAGTAGCATAAAACAACTCTTATGAAGCTTTCTAATCGATATAGAATTATGTTTACAAACAGCAAATGTTGAAGTTTCTATAATTGAGAGTCAGACTTAACTGGTTCCTATATAAAATAACTATGACAAGACTTTTATAATAAACAATATTTAACAATAAAATTTACCGATTTAAAAATTTTAAGAATTTTTAAATTTGATTTAAATGTGATGCGTGTCACTCCAGCAAATACATTCAATTTTGATTCCTGAGATGTCCTTTTGAAATTTATTTCAACTAAGGACTGCAGCATTAAAACTAATGGTTCAAAAACATTACATAACAAAATTGCAAACATAGAACTGAACTTTCGAACGAACTTCGTTGTAGCAGATCTAACTCACCCAATTCTTTGAGTGGATTTCCTAGCAAACTATAAATTTATAAATTATTGGAAACAGACAAAGATCTACATTACAGGAGAACCGACAGAAACTGGAGAAACAGCTGCCCCTGATAAAACCAATTTTGTTCTTTTTGAGCCAGCACATAAGATAGACTTGACGTCTGCGTGGGAAGTATCTAGGAATGATGAGAAAGGAATTAAATGAGTTAATAATAATGCAATAAATGATATTAATGATAAATGCTACTTTACAGGAAATAAGTGTTGGGCTAGAACTGATTTCTAAACCCAAAGTTAGGAATGGGACGAAATGTGTCAGTATTTTATGTGTCAGTATAAAGTGTGGTATTTTAATAAATAATTATTAACTTTCACTAGAAAGTTTCCAGGAAATGAGTGCGTATGTGCCTGAATTGATGGAAATGATGTGTGTGGGAGATAAGCGTGATGAATAAATCATGATATTGGGAAGACAATATGGTGAATCTGGGACAAGGAAAAATCGGACGCAAGCCTTCTATCGGTAGTTTGTGAACCCAAAGGAGTGGCCGACAATTATAGTGTGGATAACGCGCTCACTTCTTGCGAGCACTCCCCCACTTGATACAGTAAAATGTTATACAGAAAAATGTTATTTGTATCCCGTGTTACCCTGGAAACAGCACGAAAGGGTAAAATGTATGCTTACCTGTAACCCACCAGAAGGAAGACAGATTTGGCAGAGATACTACCTGAAGTCAAATGTATTCTAAATGCAACCAAACAAAAAACGATAGGAAAATGCTCGAGAGTGATAGTTTTTAGAAAGAAAATGAGTAGAGAAAATGATAAGGGTCAAAGGAAAACTATTAAAGGAAGAACAAGAAGAACAAACAAGGAGTGAATTCAACGTAGGAGATGTGTTATTAAAATTAGAAACACGCAACAAAGGCCAGGACAGATATGAGCGTGTATATAAAATGATCGAGACAGTGCAGTATGACAGTATGTCAAATGTTTTACAAATATATCAACTGAAATAAATATTGAATAAAGATAAAATATAAAAACTAGTTTAACTTTAAACTGTTTATTAAACAACAATAATATAAACCTCAGGGGGATTCATGACCTTCTAGAATCAATTAAGATTAACGATATAACATTTCATAAATCATTTCCTTATAAAATATTACAATCTTTTGTTATTTTGTTCTAAGGATATTTCAATTTTCCTCTCTGGTCTTCAAGTTGTTTAGTTATTTTAATTTTTGACAGACGATACATCTTAAGGAACGATCATGGTAAAAAGATCTGAAGAAACGTGGGAAAACTTATAAGGAAGATTGAAATTTGTTTAAATAACAAACAAATAGAAGATATAAAATATTTGAGTGCATAATTTCTTAAATAAAATTTATGGAGTTATTTAGTAATTTACCAACCGAGAATCCTAATGAAATATATTGTGGTAAAGTTTCCATTTAATAATTGTTTATTTCAATCAAATATCATCATTCAAAGGTCAAATAAATCATTGTTCAAATTGCCGTTTATATTCCTCAATTGCCTCTTTCAATTGCTCCCTATCAATTTTACCATTGCAGAAAAATTCCCCTTCAAAATGTAAAACTGGAATTTTATCATAATATTTCTGATTATATTTCCAATTTCTCATGATTTTGATATCAATCTCATTGAAATTGAGCTGAAATTATTAAATGTAATTAAATAAATATTTATTATATCATTTACATCACAATCTATTATATCCTTGATTGTCTCCTTACCTTTGATACATTTGTCACATCTTTCTCTCATAAATAAAGTTACAGAAGGTTTCTGGTATCCGATTGAACGAGACAATAATCTCATTGCAAATCTTTCAAATTTCCAGTTCATGTATTTGTTAATAAATCAATGATTGATTAAAACACGAGACCTTTCATATAGAACTAAGCGATCCTAAATAGTTTGAAATAATACATTTTATAATACATAAATTTTTGCCTGATTTTCAATAATTGATTTGATAAATTTTATTATTTTGCTAATCATATTTTCACATTCAGAAATTCCCTTTGTTATAATCATTCAATTGATAAACATTGATAAATAGATATAATAATCATTTCAAATCTGAATATTGCTTACATTGCTTAGTTGGAATGATGCATTGTTACGGATCTTATGTTAAACCTTCATTGCGAATAATTGCAAAAAATCGGTTACAATACAAAAGTATTCCGGATTTAATTGCAACAGATGTATTTCTTATTTACAGACAATGCATAGGAGAGTGCCTGGCGATAAAATGGATCCGCAATCTCACTCATAAATGTAGCATTATTGTGTTCTAATTTGTCAAGTTTTTTCATATCTTGAGGCATCTGAGATAAAATATTCATTCTAGTTTTATTTTTGTTTCCAAATAAATCAACCAATTAAAATAAATTTATTAAGCATAGTCAATGTAAAATTTGTTCATTTGACCAATCAGAGAAAGACTAATGGAATATAAAATAATTAATTACGACTATTGAAAACAATTAATAATAAAATATATTTTGTCACACAATAATATTATGTAATTAAAATTAATTTCAGATTTCAGTGACAAAATAATAAAATGATTAAGAATAGAAATGAAAATAGAATATGAAAATGAAAATAAAAATAAGAGTTATTTAAATTAAAAGTAGATGGTTGTGTCACCGCTGGCTCCCAAACCCTCAGGTTGTATAAAAAAAATATCAAGGTCAAATTTTAAACAAAGACCATAACTCATCCGATGAGTCATATGTCCTTGAATGACTCATCAATAAATTATTATTACATACTTTTTGCACCCTAAAGGTTAATGTTCTCGCCAACTGATTTTATTGCGCGATATCTCATTTTGAAGCCCACTCTAAGATCTTTTCAATGAGCTATAGATATGCTAAGTATCATTATTAAAGATATTATTAAGATATTATTAAGGATATTATTAATTTTCCAAGACCATGTTTTAAGGTCATATTATTATTTTTCAAGATATTATTATTATTTTTCAAAATATTATTTTTTCAAGGTCATATTTTAAAATTTAAAACTTTCATAGTTGCCGCCAACAGATTTAATTGATAAATAGTTCACTTTAAAGACCACTGCAAGACCTTTCGAGTGAGCTATAGAAATCATTATTATCATTATTTTCTTCAAAATAATTATTAATTGAGCCAGCGGTGACATACTTTTTTTCATGTAATTATTATTATTTTAAAAATATTATTAATTGAGACAATGGTGACAAACTTTTTTGCACCCCGAAAGCTAATATTTCTATCATCTGAATTTATAAAACAATAGCTCATTTTAAAGCTCAGTGCAAGATCTATCTAATGATATATAATTATTATTATCATTAATATTGGTAAAGATATTAACAATTGATGACCATCATCATTTTTTCTCACGAAGTTATATAAATTATATTAACTATTGTAATGAACACTAGATGAATAAATTACTTATGAAATGCTAAATATTCATATCTTACCTTTTGCTAAATATTATTTTAAATGACTGAACATGACAAAGTTAACCAATAAACTAGTCTCTCGAAGTAAGAATTCGGTAAGTTACATTCAAAATATTCAAATTATTCATGAATTTCTGTGGTCTAAAATTTTTGAATTATAGTTAATTAAGTTTCTAAAAAATTAAATTAAAATTAATTAAGGTTCAAATTTTAAAATTAAGTAATCAATAGTCAAAAATTTTAAATTAAAGTTAAATAAGTAAATTAAAGTAATAATTTTTAAATTAGTGTAAATTAGAGTAATGTAATAAGTAAATTAATCGATTGACGAAAATATTTTTGCATTCGTCAGACAGTCTAGGAAGAATTTGGTGATTGGCATCGAAAATGATTCCTTTTCTGTTATGGAATTCAATCCACGATAATCTACACACATCCTGATAGATCCATCTTTCTTCCATACTATCACTAACGGGGCATTCCAAGGAATCTTGCAACACCGAATAACATTTGCTTTCATTAACTCTTTTATCAGTTCTTCAATCTTTTTCTCCATGTGGTTTGGTTGACGTCGAGGATGTTGCATTATTGGGCCTCCTGTTATCCGCATCTCATGTCGAACTAAGTTTGTAAATCCCAGATCGAATTTCGATGTCATAAAAATTCCGCCGTATTCCCTGATCATTCCTTCAATATCTTTACTATTCTCACCTGCCATCTCCACTATTGCTTTATTTATTCTTTCTTCATCAGTGTAAATTTTGTTTATCAATGACGTTTCTATATTATTGATTTTCACTAACTTTACTCCAAACTCTTTCATTGTATCAATGCCCCCTATGAATTCCGGTTTGATCTCTTTTACCACTACTACTGTGATTATTTTGGTCTTCTGATTCCATGTGGCCGGTATAGTCATGTATCCCATTGCTTCTTCACCTCCAGTTGAAAAAACTCCGCATAATAAATCATACTACGTTGAAGTTCCGGTTTGCCTATTTTCTCCCACAAATTCTTGCTCATGACTGCTACTGATGCTCCAGCAAAAACAATCACCGACCGTTAATTTTGGGACCGATGCTTGTGGTAGTCCTCTAATTTCGTTGTACAGCCTCCTTGCTATATTCTTCATGGATACTGTTGGCAGCTTCCTTTCTGAGCTATTCGGGATTCTCGCATTCCCCAAGAATTGTTCTCTTGGAGATTGTTTTCGACGACCATGGTTATTTCCTTCGTATTGTATTGTTCCGCGTATAGGATGTTCGTCTTTTCTTGATCTGTGGTGACTAAATGACTCTTCTGATAGTCTTCTTTGTGGTGATGTAGACATGAGATTTTGGGTATTCTTTTGAATTCTCATCTGCCCTCCCTCAGTCACGCTAGCGTATGTTCTTTAACCGATTGCTTTAATAAATTCTATTTTATTGTTTCCATTTTCGTTACTTTCAAATATTTTCGCCAATGATCTCGTTTCTTCAGTTTTTGTTTCTGGTTTCGTCAATAGTATCTCCCGCAGTCTCGCATCGCGTGCTTTATTTGCGATGAAGTCTTGAACAATATCTTTTTCTGATCGTTGTGAACGTATGTAAGAACCACGCTTTGGCTTTCGCATCTGTTATTTCTGTTTCTCTGATGTTTCCCCACAGTCTTTGCTTCACCACTAATAACAGATCGAAAGTTCTTGTCAATCGCTGTCCATTTGTCAGTAGCCATTATTCTATATCCCTGATCCTTTCTTCGGCTTCTTTTAAACCTTGTCCATCATACCGTCTGATGTTCAGTGTGAGCATGTCTTAGCATGATTTCGGTAGGCATTCCATTAGCGATTTTTTTCGATTTCGAAATGGCGTGGATATTTTGATTTTCGGCATGGTCGCCTGTAAAATCCATCTTTAAATCAATCTTTAAATTTAGTAAATTCAGTAAAAGCCTTGAAATATTTTTATAATATTTTTATAATATTTATTTATAATATTTATAATATTTTTTTTAAAAAAATATTTTTATAAAAAGGATTAATAAAATAATAAGTTTTTAATTTTTTACAAAAACAGCCACTCCAATTATTAAAACAACCAGATATCTAACTAATACATTTTATAATACATAAATATTTGCCTGATTTTCAATAATTGATTTGATAAATTTTATTATTTTGCTAATCATATTTTCACATTCAGAAATTCCTTTTGTTATAATCATTCAATTGATAAACATTGATAAATAGATATAATAATCATTTCAAATCTGAATATTGCTTACATTGCTTAGTTGGAATGATGCATTGTTACGGATCTTATGTTAAACCTTCATTGCGAATAATTGCAAAAAATCTGTTACAATTTGATAGAGCTATTAAAAGTATTCCGGATTTAATTGCAACAGATGTAAAGTATATTTTAAATTTCTCAACTAGTTATTTTATAATTAAAGCTTACCTTATATGATTATGAGGTTCATAATAATATCCATGGCAAGTATATAAATGAGTTGCCTATTTTCATTTTTCAAGATCAATTTTTCAGTTGGCATGATATTGATAGGAAATATTTGCAATTCGCCATTCGGCAATATCAGCTCGACAGCCATTTTGAAAAATAATTTTATTTTGTGTTTATTAATAAAATTGTGTTATTTTTGTTAATTAGTGTCATATAGTTGCGGAGAGAGATTATCCTCCTGTTACAGAAGCAGAATTGATGCTGCAATGTTATTTTGTGCAGGTTTGCGTGAGTTGAACGTAAAATATTTGGAAATAAGAAATGATTTAATATAATATATTCAATTAATTTCTATACAAGTTTTCATTAATTTTTAAAGTTAACCGTTTATTCTTATAATTTTGAATCAAATTTATACATTGACAAGCATGGAATGAATGAAAGGTTTATTTTTTGCATTGTTATGAATGTTTGGTGGCGATATTTGACAGGTAGATACGTGGTATAATGGCTGATATTAGGTAATCATTAATATTTTAAAAAAGTTTTTATGTTTGCTGCTGATTGCTGGTTAATTGTAAAATCCACATTTTGTCAGTTCTTGCTCCAGTGATACGATGGGAAATACGCGTTAGCAATGCAAATCAATAAATCAATAAATCAAAATATTGAAAATCTATAAAATCTTTTAAAAAATCTCAATTTTGCACTTCGTTATTTCTTTGACAAAATCTTTCCAAATTTTGAGTTTATTCATAGCAGCTCTTCAATGTTATCATAATAAAGCATTAAACAATTTGTCTTTTTATTGTAAATTGATTCTACATTAGAGTAAGTCATTGTGATTAAATTATGATAATTTATTGCTTTAATAGGGGATTTTTGCTATTGTAATTTAAAGGAGATTTATAGTTCAATGCAAATGAAGATTTTTTTATAATAAAAAAATCCTGAGTAGAAAAATATTAATTAAAATATTTTAATTTTATAGAAAATAAATAAATATCAATTTAAAAATTATATTTAATTAACAATTATAAAAAAACCTAAAAAAAATTAATTACTTCAAAAAAAACCAAAATTCTTTAAGGGGTCTCACAAAACAGTCAAATATTAAATTTTATTCAGATCTCATTTAAACAAAATTATCTAAAATTCACTAACAATAGACAAAAATAAGGAAATGTAAAATGAAAGAGTGACAGTCAAATGAATGTCACGTAGAAATTGTCCGCTTATAACAGATCTAATTTGGAAATGGTGTAAAATAAATATTTTATTATTGCTACATAAATGCTGCCTAAATTGCATTTATTTCGTATTTTGTTAAAAAAAACAAATATTAATTAAAAAATTTGAATATAAAAATAAATAAATATTAGTATAAAAATAAACATAAATTACAAAAACATATGTAAAGCCAAATATATATATATATATAAGCCATATTCTTTCGCTTTGCTTTATTGAGATTTCATTTTAATATAAAATTATTTAAAATTCTTTTCCTAAAAACACATTTAAATAAAACATTTATTTTGAACATTAGACAAACATAAAAAAATGTAAAATGAAAGCGTTCAAATATTTGATAAACTCAGTGAAAATGAGAGATTTTGTGACTCTACAGAACCTTTGATGTTCAATGTTTCTATGGATATTATTGTTGGGAATGTGATGGAGATTTCAAGGAACTCCTAAAGGTGCAAATTTGGTTGCTGCCTTGAACCTAGCAACATTATTATAAATATGGAATTGTAATTATCGGTAATGATAATGATAATTTGGCTGGCCTTCAAGGGATTCTATCAAATGCATTTTCACCTTCAATTATAAGAAATGCTCAGTTGCAATATTATTATAATAAATTCAAATAAATGATCTGATAGAAATCTAACATGGCTGCCATAATATCTGATCCGCATTGATATAATAGATCAGATAATGACAGCAATTGTGAGATCCCCTGATGATGTGTGTTGCATGCTCATAATGACAGCTGTTCAATAAATAATTCAATTTCATATCAATATAATGCTAATTTTCATTGATTTTCTCATTGATTTCTGGCGGCAATTCCGATATTATTGATATTTGAGGGAAATTGGTTGAGAAATATAAAATGGCAATTGAAATCTCAATTTGTAAAAAAAGCAGCGTAACAATTGAGGGGAAATTAAAATGCAAAAATTTCACTTATCGGAAAGAAAATAAAAATTAAAAATGTTTCCAAATAGAAAATAAATATTTTGAATATAAAATGAAAAAGTAAAAATTTCAAAATATTTCAATTAAAAATCAAGAGCAACAATAAAAATTGATTCAAACAGCTCAATAAATGGATCTGCACAAAGCTCATTAAATGCTGATCCGATTTGATCTAATCAGCATTAAATGCGGTTACAGATGATCCACAGCATCAATAATGTTGCAATCAGTTTATAATTGGGCAAATGCATCAATAACTGATCCAGAAAAATTGATCCACCAGTACAAGGCAAATAATAAATCAGATAAAATCCAAAATAAATCAATTTTTATTGAAATGTTTTTTGTAATTTTCTCATAATTTTTCAATTCTGCAGCTGAGCCACAATTTATCACTTTCGGCTGCTAATTCATAGATTGAGATGATATCATCACCAAGATCATCATAAATCTTAATTGGATTATTTCTGTCACGTGACGGCATCATCAGGGAAATCTGAATATTTCATTGACTTGCTCATATAAATGCTGCAATTTGCTGGATCGATCACATCGATTGTCACCGATTGATTGAACGGCCAATCCAATTGCTCATCATTTGCCCCACGCATCAAACAGAAACCAGCCCAAACAAAACCATAAGTACCCCCAATGCTCACCGCCAAGCACATTTTGTAACCGATTGGCCCGGAATAAAATGCCTCGCTGTAAATATATTCTCTTCTCTTTTGTTGTGAAAATTCATCGATTTGCCATTCCAAAAATCCATAATTTATATATTTTTCATTTGCTATTTTTCTTTTTATCGGCGGAATTTCATTGGAGCATTTCGCCATTTCAAGCTGCAACTGAATCTCAAATTCAAATATTTCAATAAATCAATAAATTACCTTTTCATTAGTTGGTTGCAGCCGCTGCTCGCATTTCTCTTTAATCTCATCAATTCTTTGCTGACAGTTTGATTCAATCACCTCAATTTGCTGTCTGACCTGCTTTGCATCAATAAAAATTCAATAATAATCAAATCAATAATCAAACTTGATTGATCGATCCAATATTTGTCTCCATCTCCATTCTCAATGAGCGATTCTCATTCTTCACTGCTACCATTTCCTCATTCACTGCTTCTATTTCTGCTCTGTTCTCCGCCTCTTTCCTTTCAATATTGCACAATTTCACCTACAATCACAAATATCAATTAAATCAATTACAAATAAAATTTACATTGATATTATCAAATTGTTGTTTGAATTGCGTCATTTCTCCTTTCAATTCGATAATTTCGTTACGCAATTTCATATTCTGATCTCTCATTGCTTGCATCTCATTGCATAAATTACTGATCTGATCAATCAATAATTTGCTGTGGCCTTCATTGTTTTCATTGAGATGGGCTTTCATTTCGTCTTTTACCACCTTATTCATTTCACATCCAATTCTATTGAATGGACATCTGATTGGCTGCTTGTTGCATGTTCTCATATGGCTCTCCATCATGCACAACTCGGTTTTGAATTCACAATTTTGCATTGGACATTTTACAATAACTTCAGATATTTGTAAATTCACTGAATGATCCACAGAAACATCTTTAGTGAAAAGAATCATTAGAACTTCACAATATTTTGCTGCTCCTGGACAAAATTTATCTTTTCCTTCATAATTGGTGAATTATTAGCTCAATGCGCGTCTGTGTGCGCGTTGTATTGTGTGACGAATTTGTGTGCGCACACAGACGCGAGCAATGTAATTTTTTATGTTGGGTTTTTAGTTGATCTCGCGTCTGTGTGCGCTTTTCTTTTCTTTGTTTTGGCTGTGTGCGCACACAGACGCGAGCAAGAGGTATTTTTCAATTTTGTTAATTAGGTGAGTTGTAATTTTTAATTTAGAGAGTTTATCGATTTTGTTTTGGAACGTTTTTTGTGTGATTGTATTTGATGGCAATGGAAATCTTCTTTGTTTATTGAGAGAGTTGTTAAAGATGGCAATGGAACTCGAGTTGTTGAATTCTTATGGATTTGGCTTATCGAATGGATTTATTTTGAATTGAGGTTTTGTCGAATGATTTGGAATTTCTGAATTTTAGTTGTTTTTGAATTTTACTGAACATATTTTTTGAATTTAACGATTTCTCTTCGATTTTGTGTGGAATTTACAATGGCAACATCTAAATATAACGGGGGATTGATGGATCTCGATGATTTAGTGGCAAGGTGGAATAGAACCCGCAGCAAAATGGAAATAGAAACTATTTGTAAAGACGATGTTATCAGATCTAGCAAATCTCTTAAAATTCTGGGTAATAGATTCTCTCTAATCACATTATCTCGAAACCGACAATTAGTTCAATCTGTACCTGGTGAATTGAATATGGATCAAACAAATTTGTTGAAATGTGCTCAACATCAAAATGGCCGAATCGATATTGTTTTGTGCTCAGAAAGGAATAATATGAGATCAAATTTATGTGTAGCTACACGAAGACAGGTTCCAGATAAAATGATTGAGAAGAGTTCAGCTACAAGATTGTTTAATATTACTGACACGGAAAAATTGTTATTATGCTGCAATAAAATGTTTATGTGTTATTATGAATTCGCGATTGAACACAAATAATGCTCAATGCAATCAGAACAAAAGTGACACCCGCAAGGAGCTTGGCAAGCTTTTATCATTAAACATTTGCAAATTCTGCACATCAATTCATTGCTGATTTCATTATCAAATTCAAATTTATTTCTCTTCATCATTTCCCATATGCTTGAAAACATTTTATCTAAAATTAACAAAATTTTCAACATTTTACAATTTTCACAAAGCATACTTATTATATTAATTATTTCTGACGTTTACAATTTCAATATTTATAATTTGTATTTTAATGTAGATAAACAAACAATTTATAAATATTGTATTTTAGCTTTGAGCGTAATTCGAAATTTTATTAATGTTAATTTTCATTATTTTTTTATTTTAAATATTACAAAATTATTTAAATTAAAAGTTGATAACAAAAAGTAAAATTTTGATGGAAATTTAAATAAGAGAAAATCAAAATTCAAAATAGGTCAAAATATAAAAATTAATATTTTTCATAAAAAATTAAAATTAAAAAATATTAATTTAAAGAATTTTATCTAAAATTAGAATTTATTTGGACAGATTAGAAAGAAATTCAAAATCATAATAGCAAAAATAGAAATTTAACATATTATCAATAATGTTAATTCAAATACTTTTTAACAAAATAACAAAAAATTTTCATTCAATTTTTAAAGTAAAAGATTTGAATAAAATTTTACTCTGTAACGCTAAACAGGTTATTAATGTATTCAGGAATTGTGGGGTTTTAGCCTTTGATCTAATGATCTCGTTATGGTTATAAATATAATGGGAATGATCCACAATTGGATAAGGATATTTCAATGATCCAAAAGTTAGAATAGAGTAAAATAAATAAATCAATAAACTTAATATGTGAATATGTAAAAATCGAAATATTTTGTCAGACTCGAATGTTTCAAATCAATAATTGTGAAATTCAATAAATTATTAAAATATTTCAAAGTTTTTCAACATTCATAATACATAATTATAAATAATAATTATTTCCTCTTACTTTTGAAATTTCAATATTTAAATATGTTTTTTTATAGATAAACAAATATTTTATAAATATTGGTATTTTAATGTTAATTTTTCAGTGTTTTTCGAATTTATTTGTAACTTAATTTCCAAACTTTGTAAAAAATAAAATTAATATTTTTTAAAATCTAAGAAAATTATTTAAATCAATATTGTTATTGAAATTTAAATGTTATTGAAAATATTTTTTAATATGAAAATGCAAATTTTTAAAAAGATTTTGACTACAAAATGGCTACGTCTAGGAGCTGTAAGAGATGAAATGTGCCCAAATGTCATTTATAAGTTAAGTAAACAATCCAAAAAACCATAATTAATAACCACCAGAATCTCAGAGATCAATTGAAGAAAAACGAGATTCATTCATGCGCATCCAACAGTAAGGTTATACTGTTATTTATGGATTTTATATTTATGTTTGGTAAATCGATATGCAAAATTCTTTAAATTTTACATTTTACTTCTTTGAATTCATAAAATTAATAATTTTCACTTGAGCAGGTCACAGACTTTCAGAGAAGTGAAACATTTAGGTTACAAAACGAACTCATATCATGACCAAAAATTCCGAATTTTGTTTTTTAATGATATAAAAATGAAACTAAAATTTAGTTTTGAATTTCAGAGTGAGTTGAGATAGAATCGTATGACACTATGAAACCCATGAATTGTTCACTGAGACGCAGAAAATATATGCCAAGAAAGAGTTTAGACTAGAAGAGAGTTAGTTAGATATTGATCGTGAATATAGACGAATGATATTTTGAGGCAGCGGCGTTAACATGAATCAGGAATGAGTGGCGCAACTACTGTGGTAGCTGATATAGCCGTGCTGTGGGGCCCGACCGACCATAAAATACAAAAATTATGACAAGTTTAGCACGTGCAGTCAGTCAGAAGGACGTGATGTGATGCGATAAATTTCTAGTTACGAAATTAACATTATTGACATTACAAACGAAATTCGATTGTTGTTTAGCTGTTCTTCATAATATATTATGAATATGTTCTTACTGTACATCCTGTTTTGTGCGTAACATGAAGTCAATTGTTTATTTGGTAAATGCCTGTTATACGATGTTTTAAATTATTTAAATTAAAAACTCATTAAAATGTTAAAAAATGTTAAAAATTGATTTTATAAATGTTCAAGGATTAGTAAACAGAAATAAAACAAAAGCGCTGCAATCTGTTACTTTTTTCAACGTTGTATTTCCAAATGTATTTCTCTTTAGATTCCTCCTTTTTTCCTAATAAAATACTTCGAAAGTGACCTCATCCATCGATATTTGTTTTGTGCACTTTCATATTGTACTGTGAACCTTACTCTTACTTTTACGACGAGCGGACTCGCTTTCAGGAATCATAGAGAAAGGTTAGGAAATGTGGTTTCTGTGAATTCTGGATATTTTGTATTAGTCATAGACCATTTGGTGGAACTTATTGAAACTTATTTATTGGAAATTATTTGAAATAACTTATTGAACGACCTGGTATGACCAATCAAATATTTAAACGCAACAGTGCAAATTGAAGTAATAGAGATAATTTCTACTGATTTTGGTTCTGAATGATGCAGTTTCTCAAGTACACGAACTATCACAATTCTTTGATGTTATTCAGCGGATTTATACGTGATACGGATTTATTGGTTAGGTATCAAACGTTGGAACATTCTGTCATTGTTTACAACTAAATCGAATATCAAACTCAAGGCACTGTGCCTAACAAGATGGTCATCCGAGAAGAGTGCATAGCAGATATATTGAGAGCATTGATAAATATAAATCTGATCGAGAAAACAAAAGATATAATTGAATTTGTTTATCTTTTGGTTATGCTCACAAAAATTTTTCAAAGTGTGAATATTATATCAAAAATTGCTCCAGGCTGATAAAATTGACTTAATGAGTGTTTGAACTTTGCTTAAAATTATGTTTGAACTCATGTCAGCATTCAGGAACAATTCAAATGAATACTATATTGCCAAGGAAATGGTAGTCTCTCTAGCCCACCAATGGTGTGTAGAGACAAATTTTGGCTTATCGGTTTAGAGGAATGCGGGTTGTGGTAAATAAATTTGGCACACTGCCATCACAGATGATCATCTATTCACAAAGCCGAAAAGGTTACAACAGTATAAAGGTTAGATCATATTACTGTACCTCAGAAGGAATTCATTCCGGCAACTACAGCGGCTAAAGTGGAACAGAAAATGTTATAGAAACCAAGATTACCCGAACATCCAACAACATCAGAGCAACCACAGCCAAAGAGAAGAGGAAAGTCACCAGAAGATCCACCACCACCTCCAACAATATCGATAGGTGAAGAAGATGAATACAAAACATGCGTGAGTGAAGCAAAAACAGCGAAATCATCCAAACAACCCACCAGCGCTACCTACCAGCCGACGGAAGGGACAAAAGTTGCGACAGTCAAAGAAAACTAAGAACTAAAAAGATATTAAAACCAAGGTTAAATAGATATTAAAGAAAATGTTACCGGCAAAAAGAGATAAATTCAAATTTAAATTGAAGAAGGTTGCCAAACGATCTGAAGAGCCATTGAAAGCACCATCCAAAAATGAGGAAGAAATTAAGATTAGACCAAAGAAAATATTTAACGAGCCAGACGACGAGATCATGGAAGTTGCCTTCCAACCTCCGGTCAAGGAACTGCAAGAAGTAATTCAGGAGAAGTTGGAACCCGTAGTCCACGAAAGATGTTAAAAATCTCCAAGGAAAATATAATAAAGAAACCTGTGTCGGTTGACGAGAATGGATTCGAACCAATGAGGTAGACTTTGGAAACCCAGAGTCAAAGAGTACGACTGCCTACCTGTCACTAGGATGGCTATAAATAACAACCAGAAGCATGATATTTATGACGTAGACGGAATCCATTACCGTCATATTAACAAGTGCCTTAGACAATGATAAAGCTTAAGCAGTGAGTTTATAGCCCGAAGTTCTAAAGAAGCGGGAAAATAAACTAAAGCGACAATAGGAAATGGTTACAGCACAATATAATTACGCCTATGCAAGGTTCTAGAACCAGATTCCGACTATCTGGATGTCTAATCAATGCAAGTTGCCCATCAAAATTGCCATCGGAACAAATATATATATACTTTATAAAATTGATCTTTCTCGTTACGCCGATGTTATATACTATATATTTAACGAATTTATGCCATTTTAGTGGTGTAATTGCTATAATTTTTGTTTATAGTAATTTATTTATCCTAGAATTATATGTAAACATTTGTAATATTATTAAAATCTTGTAAACATGATTTGGATTTTCGTTTTTCTTGATATGTATAGGTTATATAGTATCATTTAATGAATTTCTGAACCTTAGTAGTATAATTGATATATTTTACTTTTATATGGAATTTTTATCTAGGAGTAGGCAGGTGGAAGGGCAACGAGTGGAGCGTAAAATCTTATTCATTGTTTAGGTTATAATTTTATATGTTTTCATTAAAAGTCGTAGATATTAATAATCAACACATCAGCAATCATGAATAAGGTGTATCATGGAGTTATAGAATAGGCAAGGCCCTAGTAGAAGCCGAGAATGATACTTAATTGCCAGATCGTCAAATCTTAATAACTACTGCAGACATCTAAATACAATAGATAGGATGATCTTCCAAACTGTTCCTTTCCTTTAAGCTTCAAAACAATAAGAAATCCTATTGGCAGAATTTATTAACACGTTAGCTTACTAATCACTTATTATCTCTAATGATAAAATATAATAATCACTATGAGGATAGTAATAAGTTAGTAAGGACCTTCCTAGTCACAATAAGTGACCATAAATTTAAGTTAACAATAATAATAATAATAATAATAATAATAATAATAATAATAATAATAATAATAATAATAAAGTAAAGATATTTTCGTACTAATAATAATGCCCCTTTTGGTAACGATAAAATAGATATATTTTAGTAATGATTATAATGGTCATTTTTGGTAATAACAACTCTCAGTTCTAGTGAGAACAAATTACATATTTTTGATAACCCATGCGCCAACATTCATGTTGAGAGGGCATAAGATAAATCGAGCGTCAAAAATGTTTTTGGAAATTGAATCAAGTTTTACTGAAATATTTGAGCATTAAATACTCGCAACAAAACATTTAATCAAAGTAAACCTTGGATTACTAATATGACTTTCAAAATAATAATCAATGTCGTCACCATCATTCAAAATCTAAATTATCAAAGGTAAATTCTGCATCAGTCCCTCTAGCCAATGCAATAGCTGTTAATTTTTTTGCAGGCACAACCATTCATTTGGAGGTTGTCTTTAATAACTTTATATCTTTTCTCATTTTCATCTTTTTATATCTACGCGTTTTAATGTTAAAGATGGCAATGATTCCTCATCAATATCAACATTTAAAGCAATCTTTATCACCATAGTTCTATTTCCTAAATGCATCAAGTATCTACACCTTTACAAGAGGTATTACAACTGTTAGTGGAATCTGATTGGTTAATAGTTCTTTAAAAGTCATCCGATTTTCAAGAGTCAAAAGGTTCAAAGATAACAGAGTTCATTTCAATTCTACAAACATGGCATAGGAACCTGAAAATCATCTCTATTGTTAAGAAGGAATCACTTATTATCTCTAATGATAAAATATAATAATCGCTTAGCTTTAGCTGTGTAAGTGTCGGCCTCTTCATAGTAATTAATTGTACAAAGTTATTTATTCTACTTATTGTATCCTGAGAAATGATGTTTTTAATTTATCAATTCTGACATTCAGCATCAGTTTTTCCTGACCACTGATTATAAAATATGAAGTTGTAGGAATGTTACCAAGTTGTTCAGAACACCAAATTTTAAAATCATCGATTTTCAAAGAATTGCAAGTTTCCAGGTCAATGATTGAATGAGAAAGTAAAACATTGCGGAAATAGTTGACAACATAATTTTGTAAGTAATATTAGTAGAATATTTTACAGCACCTTTCAGGTTTAAATAGTATAGAAGTAGTAGGATGTGTCACCACTGGCACATGTCACCTCTGGCACACCCCCGGGGGGGGGGTAAAAAAATTTTTTTTTCAAGATCAAATTTTAAACAAAAACATATGACTCATCTAGGTCATTGGATGACTCATCAAGGCCATTAAAACAAAGACCATGACTCATCAAGGTCATTGGGTGACTCATCAAGGCCATTGAAACAAAGACCATGACTCGTTCAAGGTCACTGGATGACTCATCAAGGTCACTGGATGACTCATCAAGGTCATATTTTAAGGTCAAGGTCATATTTTTAGGGCCAAGGTCATATTTTTAAGGTCAAGGTCATATTTTTAAGGTCAAGGTCATCAATGGACAGAAGAAAAGCATCATTATGATTTATAATAATTGTAAATATAATTGTATATAATATATAATGGTATGTAAATTTCCATATATATAAATAACACTATAAAAAAATTAATGAATATGTTTTAATCAAAAAGTATTACAATAAAACAATAAATTTATAAAAACAAATTCAAACATTTATTTCCGAAAAATAATAACCAATACATCCAGCATCTTCATGGTTCTTGCGAAGATCTTTTTTCATTTTAATGAACTCATGGGTATATTTCATTCTGAATAATCTAAAAATAATATTATAAATACCATACCATCCATCATATCATCAACATTTGGTAGTTGCGCCCAATATAATTAATTACCAAGATGATTTCATATTATTCAATGTTTGAAAATTTCCTACATTATAGTACCGTCATTATGTATGGTAATAATTCATTTGACTTTGATATTGTATTGATTTGTATTGAGAACTTGCATGTATATATTATGATATTCATTAATCAGTGTTGAACAGGCTTGACAATTGTGAACATTCTTCTCGTGACACTTAGAACAAACAATTACGTGACCACACGGTAAATACAAAACCGAAACTTGATTTTCTTTACAAATTGAACAAGTTAAATACCGTTTCTTAACATCGTTCAGTTTTTCCGTTAGCTTATTTTCAATCAAATCGGTTTATGCTATCTATTCATAAATCAAATTAGTGTTTTCAAAATCTAGAAATTGTAACCATGGTAGAACCTTCAAATGTCTAAGTAACATCATATTGTATAACAATAATAATAAGCATGACTAGTACCCTTGCAACCTGTTGAGTGTGAGCAGTACCCATAGGGGGACAAAATATTTTGTCGGATAGACTAGGAGCATATATAATAATAATAATAATATACTTTGAAAATAAATAATAAGAAATTTGAAAATAATTTTGAAAATGATAATAATAATATTTTATAAATAAAATAAGAATTTTATAGAAAATAATCATGAAAATATTGAAAATCGTGAAAATTATGAAAATGTTAAAAATCATGAAAATGATGAAAATGCTGAAAATGATAAAAACGTTGAAAATTATGATGACGTTAAAAATTATGAATTATGAATTATGAAGTAAATAATAATAAAACATCGAAAATAAAATAATAAGAACTTCGCAAAAAATAATAATAATAGTAATAATTATAATAACAATAATAATAATAAACTTTGAAAATAATTTGAAAATAATTCTTTGAAAAATATTCGATGAAAAGTTTCTGAAATAATCATGAAAATGTTGAAAATCGTGAAAATATTGAAAATGTAGAAAATTATTAAAATAATCATGCAAATGATGAAAATGATGAAAACGTTGAAAATTATGAAAATGTTCCTGAAAATGTTGAAAATCGTGAAAATATTGAAAATCATGAAAACGTTAAAAATTATGAAAATGTTCCTAAAAATAATCATCAAATATTGAAAATCGTAAATTGATGCAGAAAATAAAATAATAAGAACTTCGCAAATAATAATAATAATAATAATAGTAATAATACTAATAATAATAATAATAATAATAATAATAATAATAATAATAATAATAATAATAATAAATAGGAGTTTTACAACATTAATTTCACAAAATACACTGAATGAGATTCATCGATTATGACACCACAACTCTGACATCTACTACAGTTTTTCAAACATATGGAACAAATAATGATATGACCTTGAAAATAATAATATTTTGAAAAATAATAATATGACCTTGAAAATAATAATATTTTGAAAAATAATAATATGACCTTGAAAATAATAATATTTTGAAAATAATAATATGACCTTGAAAATAATAATATTTTGAAAAATAATAATATGACCTTGAAAATACTAAAATAATAATTATAAAGTTATAATAATGTTATAATTATAATAATAATATTAATACCCTTGCGACATGTTGAATGTGACCAGTACCCTTACGACAAATACACATAGGGGGACAGAATATTTTGTCGGATAAACTCGGACTATATAATAATAATAATATTGATTAAAACTTCGAAAATAATAATTTTAAAAATAACATCTTCCGCACGGGCGTTAATATCTTTCCCAATAATAATGATAAATTAAATTATTACTTAATCAACAATTAAAACAAAAAATATTATATAATCAATGATTTAAACAAAATTAAATTATTGAGTAATCGATAATTAAAACAAAAAATATTATTATATAATCAACGATTTAAACAAAATTAAATTATTACGTATTCGATAATTAAAACAAAAAAAATAAAAATATTATTATATAATCAATGATTTAAACAAAATTAAATTATTACGTAATCGATAATTAAAGCAAAACATATTATTATTACACAATCAAAGATTTAAACAAAATTAAATTATTACGTATTCATTAATTAAAACAAAAAAAAATATTATTATATAATCAACGATTTAAACAAAATTAAATTATTACGTATTCATTAATTAAAACAAAAAAAATAAAAATATTATTATATAATTAACAATTTAAACAAATTTAAATTATTACGTATTCATTAATTAAAACAAAAAAAAATAAAAATATTATTATATAATCAACGATTTAAACAAAATTAAATTATTACGTATTCGATAATTAAAACAAAAAATAAAAATATTATTATATAATTAACAATTGAAACAAAATTAAATTATTACGTATTCGATAATTAAAACAAAAATATTATTATATAACAGCTGGAACAAAAAATAAATGTCTTTGTTACTAAAAATAGAACGACCTTAGCGAGTCATCGGATCAATGATCGGATCAAAAATGTTAATAAGGTTTCTAATTTTTGAACCTTGGACCCTTTCGAGGGTATGACCTTCAAGGGTATGATTATCATACTCACCTTTGAATTACCTTTTATTTGACATGTATATATCTATATGTATAATTTTTAAAGGTTTTGGACCCTTTGAAGGTTTGAAGGTTCAGGACCATTCATAAATTTTTGAAAGTATGACCATAATACTTACATCTCAAATACCTTTTGTTTGATATGTATATTATAAGGTTTTAAAATTTTTGAACCTTGGACCCTTGGACCTTCGAACTCACCATCAAAAGTCCTATTGAATGATATATATATATATATAATATGATTTGAAAAATATTTAATTTTGGACACCCTTTGAAGGTTAATGACCCACCATATACCTTCGAGGGTATAGCCATTAGATAGACCTCTCAAATACCTTTCGACTGATATATATATATTATAAGGTTTGAAAAATTCGAAGGTTTTTTACCCTTAGAAGGCCGAGGACCCACCATACACCTTCGAGGGTATGACCATTAGATAGACCTCTCAAATACCTTTCGAATGATACCCTTTAGTGAAGGTTTGACCTTAAAAATATAACCTTGACCTTAAAAAATATGACCTAAAAAATATGACCTTGATGAGTCATCCAATGACCTCGATGAGTCATCATATGATCTTGAATGAGTCATGGTCTTTGTTTCAATGACCTTGACGAGCCATTCAATGACCTTGATGAGTCATCCAGTGGCCTTGATGGGTCATAGGATGAGTCATGGTCTTTGTTTCAATGACCTTGATGAGTCATCATATGTCCTTGAATGAGTCATGGTCTTTGTTTCAATGACCTTGATGAGTCATATGTCTTTGGTTAAAATTTGACCTCGAAGAAATTTTTTTACCCCCCCCCCACCGGGGGGGGTGTGCCAGAGGTGACATATGCCAGTGGTGACACATCCTACTACTTATAGATGAGAAATTATTTCAACTGTGTTATTTAGCAAAGCTGGAAGGGATAAGAGCCGATCTATTTCCTTATCATCCTGACTCATTTCATAAAGATCAAATAATCTCAGAGTTAACATAATATCTGAAGCGTTTTTTGAACTGGTTTTTCTTGCTATCAATAATAAATTAACCTCCAGTAAAAGTTATTTCTTTTCAAAATTCTGATTTAATTTTAAATAATGAATTAAATTAATCAAATTATATTTAATTTCAGGAAAGTCAATGTAAAATATTTTTAATTTGAGATCTAGTTAAATTTACTGAATCAGCACTTATAATTTCACTTTCATAGCAATCAGAACAACCAGAACTATCATAATTATCAGAACTATCAGAACAATTAGAAATATCAGACCTATTAGAACTACCAGAGCTACCAGAAATATCAGAGCAATCAGAACTATCAGAACTATCAGAGCTATCAGAGCTACCAGAAATTGTAAGATCCTCATCATAAAGTCTCCATTGACATTTATCTCCGATTTTACAATAAAGTCCGGTAATTGTTTCTGCAGTTTAAGAACTTGAAGTTAATCAGAACAGTTAATGAAATGTACTACATACCATAAATGCATATTGATCATTTATTTCCGACTTTGGTAGTCATGGACAGCTGTTTTGGAAATGTGATTAGTCGGTGAAAGTCAAAGAACAGGCATCCAGACTGTCCCACCACATATTTTTACTGGAGACGCTGTCGGGCATTACAGATTTGTCTTCTACATCAAGTCAGAAAATAGTTATAAAGAACTAATAAATAATTAATAATAATTGAATCGCGACATTTATTATCCTATACATCAAGTCACAAAATAATTATAAAGAACTAATAAATAACCACTAATAATAAGTACACAACAGAAGGTAAGGTAGTGCGATCATTATGATCAGATGAGATGGAGTTGGAGTTGGATTCAGGATAGGTATAATTTCTAGAAGGTATGAATTGTTGAGCTACAACATCATTGAGTAAAGGATCCTCAGGTATTTCAGTAGTAGACAATAGACTAGATCAGCGTTTCCCAAAGTCTGTTCCACGGAACCCTGGGGTTCCGTGGACTGATAGCAGGGGTTCCGCGAACATTTTGTAAATAAATATATAATTTATAAAAGAAAACATTTATCAATAAAGATAAATAAATAATTCTCGATTTTATTCGATCCAATTTAAAATTCTTTTTCAAATCTTTTTCAAAGGGAAACTACAGTTTTTGTAATTATATTGTTTTAAAATACGCATTAAAAATACGAATTTAAAATTTGTTTTAAAAAAATTTAATAATAAAAAGGTAAGTTATTTTTTCATTTTTTGAAAATATTCGTATGAGTAATTTTTTATCATCGATAAATTTTGTGAATAGTTAATCCAAATTTTTGTGATGATGGAACATTGTTTAAAACAAGAGACTTTAAAAAATAAAAACTCCTACTGCTGACAACAATACTGCTGAAGATATTTCTGAAGAACCGAAGCCTAACACTTCTACAAAAAGTGATCATTCTCTATTAAAAATACCAACAAATGAGTCAATCTTGTGTATATAAAAACGAAATAAGGGTTCGTCGTTTTGCTTGTTTTTGTACATTATAATTTTGGCAAGTCAATAGAAGAAGATTTACTTTTATGCAATTTTTAAAGAAACAACTTTAAACAGCATTCAAAATTTTATGAAAACACATGATAATAATTGGCTTAAGTGTATTGATGTTTGTAGTGATGGTGCAAAATCAATGGTTGAAAAAACTGCGGGCGTTATATCGAGAATTAAAAATATTGTACAAACTTGTAGCAGCAATTATTGCGTCCTTCATACACACGCTCTTGTATGTAAGAAAATTTCTATTGACTTGAAAACTGTTTTGAATGAATTGTTATTTTATTAAGGCGCCACTGCAGTCGAGGCTCTTCAAAATTATTTGTGAAGACATGGGAAATCAACACACCGCTCTTCTTTGACATGCAGAAGTAAGGTGGTTGTCGCGAGGCAAAGTTTTATTCCGAGTTTTTGAATTACGGCGAAAGCTTGCTATGTTTTTTATCCGGAGCGGGACATTTCAGTCCCGCCGTTTCAATCCTGGTCAAATCAGTCCCATCTTAATCAGTCCTATCTGCTTCAGTCTCAACCAATTTACCTCATATTATTATTCCCAATGTTAAAATTCTAAGATATTTGTAAATAGGGTTCCGTCAAAAATTTGAAATCTAAAAGGGTCCCGCGGTGAAAAAACTTTGGAAAACGATGGACTAGATGAATTTATTATGCAGTTTCTAAATTTATAATTAGGAGATATAAGTTTCGTTGGTCTATTATTAATAATATTAGCTTTGCTATATTGATTATTAATTTTGAAAGATTTTAATAAATTTTTTAATATAGGTATTATTATGGATTTAGTTGTGGGTTGGGTAGGTTTCGTAAAAATAGGTGACTGCTCAGGTACCACCTTCTTATAAGTATTATTAAAAACACAATACTCTACATGAATAATCTTAACTAAAATTGTCAATTTTTTTATTTGATAAATTGCCTGATTTAGAAGGAATTTTAATTTTCTGTTGATTTTTTATAGGCTGATTAGAATTATTTAGTTTACTAGAAACCTTATTTATTGGGCAAATCATTTCCTGAAACCAGCAAAACCCAATTATCAACTCAATTCACAATAAGTAGAACATCATTTATATCATTAATTAAAAATAGAATCATTGAAAGGAACATTGGAATTATCTGATGCATTATCAAAATCAATCCAATGGTAAATTTCATTCTCAACCGAAGCAGGCATCGAAATTTCTGCTTTTCATTTGATGTATTTCTCGCTTGAAACTTCGGATTTCGTTTTGGCTGGGCAACAACTTGACCAAGCGGGAATTTTCATTTAAATCATGTTCAATATTTAAATATTTGAATATTCAAACAAATAAAACAGCTGTTATAGAAAATAGAACATATTTGCTAATCAATCACGCGTTTCTCTTTATTAATTATAACAAAGCTGCAATTCATACAGCACTGTTATCATTGATCAAGACGGGGAGCGGCAACGGGGTAGACAGCAACGAGCAACCGATTGGGTAAATCATAAATCAATGAAATGACTGAATATAATTTAGAAATTCGACCAATAGAAAGAGAGAAACTAGCAAACTTAAATTGCCCTGCATAAATTGGAGCTTCAATAATCATTCTGTTATTACTGTTTTCTTTCTTGGAAGCTCTCAGCAGGGAATTGCCAAGGTAAGCAGTAACCGATTTCTGGGGTTGCACTTGTTAGACGCAATTAAATTCAAGTAAACACGCTCGTGTTACTCTTGTCACTCAGATCGGGTTGTTGGCGCAAATTATGGCCACCTTGATTATTGGATTAACTGAAATGCCTTGAGCAGTTCCTCGTTCGGGTTCGGCAGTTAGTTGAGTGGGGTAATAATTGAGGCCCTTTGGTATGCTGGTTTTAATGTTAAAGATGGCAATGATTCCTCTTCACTATCAACATTTAAAGCAATCATTATCACCATAGTTCTATTGGCTATGGATTTGGCCAGGAAGCGCAAAAGGCTCGAAGCAACATGTTCACAAGTTGCAGCAAATTCCCAGTCAATCGAGAAGTCTCGAGTGGAGGATCACGGAATCATTCGCGATCTCAAGATCACGATCCCAGAGCAGGAACTGAAGGTTATCGAGTTGCGTTGGTGAATCCCCACGAGTGCCGTGATATTCGGATGCAGAACGGTTTCCGGCTAACGCGACCCTTATCTCAGGAACTCAAGCGACCTCCGGTCATCAAGTACCCGTGTAAACCAGGCCCAGCAAGTTTGAGAGAAAGAAGATTAGAGAATTAAGAACGGATAAGAATGTCAAGCATGAGAAATGATAAAACCCTGATTAAAACCTTGCTGATTAATATTTATTTATATTTTGTGCTTTCTATCTAAATCAGCCCTGTTTAACCTGCGGCCCGCCAACAGATATTTTTGTGGCCCGTGAGGTTTTTCGATAAATGTCTGATTTGCTTAAAATTGTACATATTATAAATTTGTTTAAACTGAGTGATGAAAGCTAGGAAATTAATTATAAAAAATCATACGCTTCAGATATTATAAATAAAAAAATATTTTAAATATTATAAAATGGCTATGTTGAAAGGAAAACGAAAAATTGAAGAACATCGAATGTTCGGTAAAAGTCAGAATAGTCGAATATGGAAGTCAAAAAAGAGTCGACAGATCGTGAAAAATTAGCCGACATCCGAAAAATCACAAAGAAATCGTCGACAATTTAATTCAAATAATTTTGTGGAAAAAGTTAACTAATAAAAGTTCCAAAAACTTAATTTAATTATAGTATTAATAGTATTAATTATTATTCATTCCGTTGTGTTTTAATTATGTTTATTAATTTCATTTTTTATGAATTATGTAATTAAAAGAAATTGCTAAATAATATTGTTAACTTTTTATTACCGTTTAATACGCTCCCCAGTCAAGACCAAAAAAGTGATGTCTGAGAATATACCTTTCATTGTGAAAGCTTTCATTCCAGATTGGCCAAAAATATTCATCATGGGGTGAAAATTTGGTCCCTTTTTAGATCAATTATCACGGCATGTTATTGAGCCAACTGTCATTGAAATTGCTCAGATCAAAAACAATTTGCCAGTGAGAATGGAGGAGGCAAATAAGAATAAGTTTGCAAAGTCTGTGATGGACAAAGCTGAACAAAAACTCCGAGATCATGCAATTACTCTAATTCAGTTCATCAATCAGATGGTAAATCAATTTTCAAACCTTATACTGTCTAAATCTGATTTGGAAAAGATCCAAACTGAGGAAAGAAATGAACAACTAATGAGAGAACAAGAGGAAATTGAAGCACTGGAGGATGAACAAGAGGAGAGTTAACTAACACCCTTTTAAAAAAATTGTATTATTCTTTCCTCAAAAGATTCTACTATTTTTTAGGATTTAATATTGTCGGCTATTTGTTTGTACTACATTTTCGACGATTTTTTCGGGTTTCAACATTAGCGACGATTTTAACCAATTAAAGCTTTTTTTCTTTGGCAACGATTTTTGTGGCTTCCATATTCGACTATTCTAGCCCTCACCGAATGTTCAATGAAAGTTGGACCAAAAATTAAATTAAACAGGTAGTGTTATCGTTTAATTAATCTTAAATTTAGTCAGAAAATGAATAAATTAGATGAAAAGTTGGGTAATAAGAATATCGTTAAAGATGTAAATTACAGCAAAGGTTGTGTTTAATTCAAATAAAGAGTGAGAATTCGATAAGTCGCCTCCGTAAGTCCCCCACTTAAATTAAATTAATTTCTTTTGTCTGGTAAAGGTTGACTTTGTAGAAATAAAAATGCAGTTGGGAAAAACTTATTTTTTGCGTTAATGATAAAATTTTGTTTTATTAATTTACTCCCTTCGAAGCCGCGTTGTCAAACATAGATAGGTCTCGCTCTAAATAGTTACAGCTTGTGAGGAATTAACCATTGTATGAGAAGTAAAACGGACGCATGTAATAATTGATCAAACTTCGCTCCCGATATTTTGAAAAGTTGTAATTGCTTTTGTTAGATAGATGAGCAAAATATCCAATTGATTTCGGAAAAGATGTGTAGAATTTAGGGGAGGAAATATTCCGAATGCGAATGAATAGGACGTAGAGTTACGACGGGGAAATACCCGATTGCTCATTTGTCGTAGCAGTTTGATTAAAAACTCCATAACTCAGTATTTTCAGCTCATGTCGGAACCGAACCTCCCACCATCCGGCCCGAAACCATCTTTTTCGTGTGCCGACAAAACCGCAAATCTGTGTCAGTTAAATGATTTTATCGGGTTTCTGAAGAAGCTTATCGACACGCTGGAAGGTACGTGGTTCTCCCCGCCACTTATGAAAAGGGCTAATAAAGGCTAATGTTTACCGTTAGAGCACTGCCGCGACAGTTTACTCGAGGAAAGCCGAAAACCTTCATCGAGTTTATTCGGAGGCAGAGTTAAAAAGTCGTTCCCGCTTATCGATAAGCTGAATGTGTTCCTAATTCATCATCGGACAGACGAGATAGTCACTCATTCCACATCGCTATGTAACAATCATGGCCCAGAGGTCACAAGGTATTTTCTGTCGCAAGACCTGATATAATCTTCATGCAACCTACTCGAATTAATGTCACCGTACCACTTGCAGTTCCAGCAAATTCGAACATCGTTCCATCTCGATCAACTCCCCGAAAAAGAAAACGCTTAACTCGTGCAGAACATTCAAAGAAACGTCGAGACGAGATTGCAGCATTGGAGGCGACTTTATTTGGTGTCGCCGAGGCCAGAAGAAATCAACCACAGACTAATCAAGTCGTATCAACTTCTATTCGATATAGAATGATTCCATCTGCCGCTTCTGCGCCCGTTCACGATCCACACCTGGATTCGGACATCGCCGCCATGTTGGACGAGGGTGAAATGCTGTCGACGAATTAAAAATCTTAGAAAACCGGCAATTATCCGCTTGAGACTTTTTTAGCTGTTCGTTCCCGATTGTGATTGTAGTGATTTTCAGTGATTGCGTGAATCGATTAACTGGTGTTCTTAATTGTTGAATATTTGATCGATATTACTTCTAATATAATTTTGTGTCAGATGTTTGTCTTTTGTTGTGTTTGATCACGTGATCCGTAGCCATAGGTTACTTTTGTTAGACGGTCGCAGGGAAGTAAAGGATGCTTGGAGACGACCTCACTTAGACCAGGGGTGTATTAGATACGAAAGAGATTAGATAAGAAAGATGTAAGTCCTTCTAACGGCATTCAGGAACCCGAATGGTGATTATCATGAAGAGTAGTCCTAACACAGAGGCTCACCTGCTCATGAATTCCAGCCCATGTGTACAGTACCAACATGACTCGTTATCATGGGTGCACATGAGGGAGAATGCTGACAAATCATAATGGGCGTCCAGGAAGGAGTCCCCTGTGGAACAACCATCATCACACCTAACGATAACCCTCGCGACACACCCTTAAGCGCCCAACAAATAGAAAGATTTCATCTATTGGCCATTTTTAATATAAGGTATGTAAACGATATGAAAATTATAAAACAAAGGAAATGTTCCATTTATAATACATAGAAATCATACTAGCAGTAGCAGCGGTCATTGGTAGCGGTACTGTATTTTGGTATTGATCGTATTGCATGCTCACATTGGGTGGGTTGCATTTTAGTAGCAGTCAAATGGTTGGTATAGGGTAGTCCTGCAACAGTTACCCCGTGTGTGTGTGTGTGGTCAATATAACAATATGGTAACCATGGTCAGCATGTTTGATCTTCATGTTGGGCTAAAGGGCGAGAAAAGCCAAATAGAGAGGATTAACTTATGCAATGAACTGACGCGTAATAATAACGTAGGAAAATTAGTTCAGTAAAACAATAAGGAAAATAACAAGTAAACCGAAAATAAAATAATAAAATAAAAACAAAGAAAATAATAACTAGTAAAAAGCAATTGTTATAAAAATCAAATGGACAAAAACACGAAATTACAAACAATAGAACCGACAGGATCCGACAAAACAGAGAGAAAACAATAAGAACAATTAAAGTAACAAATAAATCGTAAAATAAAATCATTAAAAACCTTAGAAAATTGAATTAAAAGAATAAAACAGTAAATTACACCGCATCTGGATCCTGATTGGACCAAAATTAATATAAATGGAATTGAATTAGTTACGCTTGCTTAATGCTAAAACTTTCGATAGGACCAGCAACCAAGTTCAGAATTCATTATAGAGAGTAAAACTGGAGAAAAATCACTTAGTACAGCAATTCAAGGGACGTAAAAGAAATGTTTTGATAACCAGTGTAGAGTTCCAGAACAAACCATGCGTTGGGTTAGAACTGATATCTAGATTCCAGCCAGGAAAGCGGTAAGAGCAATAAGGTCTAGAAACCATTCGGTTTGTGCCGGGATATCTAAGGGCGGAATAGTTTTTCATAAGACACAAAATCGAGCTTATAATGGAGATAATTTTATTGAATTCTTGACAGATATTTCGAAAAATGAAAGAGTTGAACACGGAAAATTATACGATAGTTATGGATAATGTGGCTTTCCACAGGGTTTTTGGCGTTGAAATGTTATAGCGGAATATGGACGCAATATTTTATTTCTTCCGCCATATAGTCCGCAATTGAATCCCATTGGAGGAGCTTTTAGCAAATGGAAGCGCTGTGTTAAATCCATGGATTCAAATACCGTTGGTGAACTTGGAAACGCAATTCTAGGCGGAGTTTCTTCTGTAACGGAAAATGATTGTTTAGGATTTTATGGTGATGTTAGGATGTTTGCTTTAAAGGCGATTCGGCGGGAAGCATTTTAATTAAATAGCTTAAATCAAATGTTGTATGTAGTTTTTGTATTTGTTAATATAGTTTTTTATCTGAGAAACGCTGTAATAACAATTGTCTAAACAATGATTGGAGGGATTTCAAATTGCAATTAAAATGATTTTGGTTAATAATCTGCAGCGCTTTTTATGTAAACCTTGATGATGATTTCTTTTGATCAACGGCGTTTCAATTAAGCAGTGCCAATGATTTTAGGTGACGATTGACATGATTCTTAGGATTGTTGATGAGGGTAAATTGATTAATAGGAAATGTTAAATGATAATTGTTAACGGGTTTCTTTAAATAGTAATTGGTAACAATTTTCATCTAAATTATAATGGATAACGATTGATAAAGATGCTTGAGATTGTAATGGATCACGATTTGTAATCAATGATGATTTCCCGAAATATTGCTTGTAATGATTTCCGTGTAATGATAGATAACGATTTGTGATAATGATCGAGGGTGACTTGTAATTATTAATGAATAATGAGTTTCTAAGGATGAGTGGCAATGATTTTGTAAATGATAATTAATACATTTTTAACTACTGATGGATGATGATGCTTAAGTAACAATCATGTCAATAAATACGCATGAGGAATTTTAAAGACCTATTGATAATAAATGTTTAGTAATGCCTGATTTCGATTTTTACTAATGAGAATAAAATTCTGATGCTAATCAAACTTATGATTGAAAGGCTCATCCTTTTTCCCCAGGTCAGCTTTCTCTCGCATTGAACATTTGTCTGAATAACTCACAACATTAGTATACAAGATGGCTAAAGGAACAGCGTCTGTTCAATTGATTGCTATTTTTAGTAGAGAAGTTATTTGTGTATAAACCCTTATTTTTCTTTTTCAGCAACATGTCTAGACCAAACCCCTCCACATCAAGTTTAAAGCCGTGTATATCCTGGGCGGACAAAAATGCTAACCTTAGCCAGAACCAAAAATGGATAGGACTAATAAAAAGAAAAATCGATCATTTAATGGCTAATTAGAAATGTTGATAAATAATAAAACATTACAAAAGCTTATAAAGAGAAATAATAGATTATAATAATAATAATAATTCTCACCGGATTAGAAACATTTGATAAGCATGCATCACAAAACCAAGGATCAGTGCTGGAATCACTAGTATCATCGGACATGAACAAGCAGTCAGATATCTTGTAGCAATCTATATAGCAATCCAATAAACACATCATGCGTATCATCACATTTTATAATTTAGTTTTATTAGCGTTTGTCCGTTATTCATTCAAATTATCTAGTATCATTTCACTTTCTCTTTTCTTCAATTGTCATTTTTTCCTGTCTTTTAGAAGGATCTCGTTTAGCTATGATTATAAATTATCATATACAAAAATTGTTATTTGCATTTAAATATAATTTTATATATAATATATTATAAATATTTAAACAATACAAATCCAAGAATAATTTACTAAATTATATTTTGAACTAGAAAAGCACATAAAAATAGCATGAAGAGAAAATTATTCGGTAAAAAAATATTATTTATCGAAATCGTCATTTTCAATTTGAGATTATAAAAATTCGTTAAAGCATATAAATGTATGTAGAAATATTCGAATAATCAAAGTTTCTGTCTTTTACAATAAATTCTTTAGACATTGAATTAATGACATTTAAAATGAAATTGAAAATAGACATAAAGTAGCATAAAACAACTCTTATGAAGCTTTCTAATCGATATAGAATTATGTTTACAAACAGCAAATGTTGAAGTTTCTATAATTGAGAGTCAGACTTAACTGGTTCCTATATAAAATAACTATGACAAGACTTTTATAATAAACAATATTTAACAATAAAATTTACCGATTTTAAAATTTTAAGAATTTTTAAATTTTATGCGTGTCACACCAGCATATACATTCAATTTTGATTCCTGATATCTCCTTTTGAAATTTATTTCAACTAATGACTGCAACATTAAAACTAATGGTTCGAAAACATTACATTTCAAAATTGCAAACATAGAACTGAACTTTCGAACGAACTTCGTTGTAGCAGATCTAACTCACCCAATTCTTTGGATTTCCTAGCAAACTTTTTAAATTATTGGAAACAGACAAATATCTACATTATAGGAGAACCGACAGAAACTGGAGAAACAGCTGCCCTGATAAAACCAGTTTTGTTCTTTTTGAGCCAGCACATAAGATAGACTTGACATCTGCGTGGGAAGTATCTAGGAATGATGAGAAAGGAATTAAATGACTTAATAATTATGCTATAAATGATATAAATGATAAATGTTACTTTACGGGAAAGAAGTGTTGGGCTAGAACTGATTTCTAAACCCAAAGTTAGGAATGGACGTAATGTGTCAGTACACAACACGCATACCCAGCATTAAGTTTACATAAATAAAAATATATAAAACACCAACTAAACAATGATAATAGAGAGATAATATACCTTAAAATAAAACATCTGAATTAAAAATAAAATAAAACACGAGCAAGAAGTACTACACAAAAACCTACTCAAATCTAACCGAAAGACATAAAACAACAAAAACAAATTCGAATAAGGCGATTAGTAAAAATTAAATAAGAAAATTAAAGAAAATCTCCATAAAACCTTACGTTAAGAAAATTATATCAAAATTTGAATAAAAGTCCAGAAAACTCCAAAAACTGGCGAAATCCACCATGACCGCCAAACGACCAAATAAAATTCATAATAATCATAATAATCACACCTAATCATTTTATTTTCATATACATGTTTATATCTACATCGAGCTGCTTCTATTTGTGCACGACATACTTGAGATCGATAATCAGGGATCATAGCAGTCATAACACCTCCAGTACTTTCAGTAATATTAAACAATCTCGTAGCTGAACTCTTCTCAATCATTTTATTTGGAACCTGTCTTTGTGTAGCTACACATAAATTTGATCTCATATTATTCCTTTCTGAACACAAAACAATATCGATTCGGCCATTTTGATCTTGAGCACATTTCAACAAATTTGTTTGATCCATATTCAATTCACCAGGTACAGATTGAACTAATTGTCGGTCTCGAGATAATGTGATTAGAGAGAATCCATTATCCAGAACTTTAAGAGATTTGCTAGATCTGATAACATCGTCTTTACAAATAGTTTCTATTTCCATTTTGCTGCGGGTTCTATTCAACCTTGCCATTAAATCATCGAGATCCATCAATTCCCCGTTATATTTAGATTCATAATTTGTAACTTTGTTACTTTCCATAAATTCCAACCAAAATCGAAGAGAACTCCTTCAACAAACTTCAATTCAACCTTAAATCCATTCGAAATCGATAAATCTAAAAACTCAAAATTACAACTCCACTAAATTCAAAAAAACTTGAAAACACTACCTCTTGCTCGCGACTGTGTGCGCACACAGCCAAAGCAAAGAAAAGAAAAGCGCACACAGACGCGAGATCAACTAAAAACCCAACATAAAAAATTACATTGCTCGCGTCTGTGTGCGCACACAAATTCGTCACACAATACAACGCGCACACAGACGCGCATTGAGCTAATAATTCACCATCCTCCCCCCCATTGACACCTTAGTGTCAATCTCAAATCCCCATCAGCTTCTCCTTCTTCTTTTATACTCAAACATAATTTGAAGATACATTCCCGTGTCAGTTTATCCCTTTTCCCCTTCATTTCTTGCACTTCCCTCGCCATTTTATCCCTTTTCCCTTTCATTTTCGGCATTTCCCTCGCTATTTTATCCCTTCTCCCCTTCATTTTCTGCATTTCCCTCGCCATTTTATCCCTTCTCCCCTTCATTTTCTGCATTTCCCTCGCCATTTCATCCCTTTCCCCCTTCATTTCTTGCACTTCCCTCGCCATTTTATCCCTTTTCCCTTTCATTTTCTGCATTTCCCTCGCCATTTTATCCCTTCTCCCTTTCATTTTCTGCATTTCCCTCGCCATTTCATCCCTTTCCCTCTTCATTTCCTGCATTATGGCTCAATCTCCAATAACCCTCACAAACCAATCTCCAATAACCCTCACACACCCATCTTTGTATTATATAAGTCGCCGCGCCACGCACCTTTTTTGAAAGATCATTGTGGATTCTCCACCCACCAATGCCATACTCGGCCAAGCAGCTGTCCCTGTTCAGTTTGTTTAGGTGTAATCTCTCCATTATTCTTTCTCCCTTTTTCGCCAATTCAATATTCCACCCTTTTCCCTGTTGCATTTCATTTAGTGACCAGTTTTCACTTAATGTTTTTATAAGCATTTTACAAAGTCGTTCTTTGATTGCTTCGTGTTTCGATTCCCCAATCGACACCTTGTCTTTCATGTTCATCTTTAGAGGCGTTCGCGGCACCATTAGAGGCGTGCAAGCGAGTTCCAGTGATCCTTGTTGTTTGAAACTGTTCGATGATTCGTTCAATTTTTCCAAAACTTCCTTGGCCCCTTGATCATTATCACTTACAGTTTCCATGATTTCCCATATACCATACTGGTCTCCTTGTTTTGCCTCTCCCCTCTGGAGTCTTCTGCCCCTTTTACATTATCACGTTCTTCTTTTAATCGATTAACTTCCCCTTCGTCGACCTGCATATCATTAACCGCCGCCTCGGGCGTTAACTCCTCTGATTCTGGTTTGTCTTTTTCCCAATTACTCATCACTTCCGTTGTCTTCGGATCCACAATTTTATCGTCGGATAATTTTATGATCTCACCAGCCGGCAAGCCTCATCTTGCTTTTTCCCTGTATTCATTTTTCCTTGAACATTTTGTGTCATTGTCATAACGTTAAATAATTCGTTAGTTCTTCCAGAATTGAATATTTGCCCATCTAAATGACTCTGAGCTCCTTGCTCTTCATTAGATGCCTTACTCCTGTCGAGTGGCGTGTCCTCCATTCCTCGAGATGCGCGTAACTCGTCATTGAACATTTCAGTTACCGCAAAATAACTCTGACCCGTCCTCATTGATGCGTTTTCATTTAGTAATTCGTTGTGTCTCTGCTTACATCCGGTAACCTTGCAGAAAGATTCTTTACGACATTCCTTGGCCATGTGATTTCTTTTGAGGCAATTCCTGCACAGTTTCTTTTCTTCGATGACTCTCTTCCTTTCTGAAATTGTGAGTTGCTTAAACTTGTCACATTGGTCTAGGTAATGTTGACCACCACATTGTACACACTCTGATCTATAGCCGTTAGAGTTATTCACCTGTATAACCGTTCCACTTTTAACTCTGCCATCTGGTTGCCCCGTAAAATGCGTCCAACCTCCTGGATTGAAGCTTTCTCTTTCTCTAGACACACCTTCTACTCTTGACGCATCATAAGCCCTGGTGCATGGTTGAGTCCCATACACAACCTCGTTAGTGGACCTTAGGATCTCCGCTTCTTGTTGTATCCATCTTCTCAAATCCTCTATCGTCTCCCGCAATTCCTTTTCTATTTTCTCTTTCTTCCATTTATACACAAGATCCGTTGTTAACTTGCCCAAACACTTTTGAAACAGATATCCAGTCTTTAACTCGGATTCTTTCCCAGTGGATTTAAATCGCACGGTGATTGTTTCTAATAATCCAACAAATAAGTCAAGATCCTTCAAATCTCCTTCTCGAATTGGCCTGAACTGGTCCATCTCCTCTAACATTGATAAATATATCCTTTCATCTCCACCATATCGCCTATCCAACTTCTCTTTTGCCATTTGATAAGCCTCTGCCGAATATCCTAGATTTTCAATTAACTTTAATGGCTCTCCGTGAAGGTACTGGTGCAGGTGAAACATCTTTTCAACCTCATCACCTTCCGCTTCGTCAACACACGCCGTAAAAGCTGCCTTCCATGGTTCGTACTCTTTCATCTTTCAAAGACAGGTATTGTAATTTTCTGTAGACTTTCCAGTTTTCTTTTATGCACGGAATTATTCTTCTTGATTGTATCATCATTCACCTTTTCCTTCTTTTCCATAAAAGATTGATTTGCTTTTCTTTCCATCAATGCCCCAATTATTTGATGTTTTTCCTCGATCTCCTGCAGGTCTTTATCTAAGATTGCAGTGATGTCCAATCTATGCAATTTTTCACTGATCATTCTTAGATCTCTTAATTCTTCATCTAGACTCTCCTTTAGATCTTCATATTCTTCCAACCATTGCTAACATCCTTACCCTTTATATCATTCAGAATCTTGTTTCTCCATCTCGTTAATTTTCCTTTTTTCATTCTCTTTTTCCACAATTCTTCTTCTAACATCTCTTCGTCATTGCCACCGCACAGCCTGAGTGACAAATGAAGTGTCGACCCTACTTGTATCCTATAATAGTTCAATCTTCTTTTATTTTCTAACTGCTTTCCTGCGTATACTAACATTTGATAATTTTCCGGAATTCCTTCTTTGTCCTGGATATTTCCTTTTATCTTTTCAATTGTGTCGTTCCATTTAACGTCCAGAGTAATTGTCTTACCAGTAAGAGTCTTGACAAATATTTGATTTTCCCCTCGCAACTCAAAACCCATTACCCCGCTCGCCCTCACCCTTGACTCGGCTCTGTTCTTTACCCTGTTCCCCTGGCTTCCCCCTTTAAAAGAGTGCTGGGGCCCATAGCAGCACTTTCCCACGCTCGGTAGGGAAGGGAGGATGTTTAATTTTACAAAAATATTATTAAACACATAATAAACATAATATTTACATAATATATATAAATCCAAAAAAGCCATTTTATAATACATTTTAATTACCTTGTTCCGGCTGACTAGCCGGAACCACGCTCTGCTACCATGTTCATTCGCGAATTCATAATAATCATAATAATCACACCTAATCATTTTATTTTCATATACATGTTTATATCTACATCGAGCTGCTTCCATTTGTGCACGACATACTTGAGATCGATAATCAGGGATCATAGCAGTCATAACACCTCCAGTACTTTCAGTAATATTAAACAATCTCGTAGCTGAACTCTTCTCAATCATTTTATTTGGAACCTGTCTTTGTGTAGCTACACATAAATTTGATCTCATATTATTCCTTTCTGAACACAAAACAATATCGATTCGGCCATTTTGATCTTGAGCACATTTCAACAAATTTGTTTGATCCATATTCAATTCACCAGGTACAGATTGAACTAATTGTCGGTCTCGAGATAATGTGATTAGAGAGAATCCATTATCCAGAACTTTAAGAGATTTGCTAGATCTGATAACATCGTCTTTACAAATAGTTTCTATTTCCATTTTGCTGCGGGTTCTATTCAACCTTGCCATTAAATCATCGAGATCCATCAATTCCCCGTTATATTTAGATTCATAATTTGTAACTTTGTTACTTTCCATAAATTCCAACCAAAATCGAAGAGAACTCCTTCAACAAACTTCAATTCAACCTTAAATCCATTCGAAATCGATAAATCTAAAAACTCAAAATTACAACTCCACTAAATTCAAAAAAACTTGAAAACACTACCTCTTCCTCGCGTCTGTGTGCGCACACAGCCAAAGCAAAGAAAAGAAAAGCGCACACAGACGCGAGATCAACTAAAAACCCAACATAAAAAATTACATTGCTCGCGTCTGTGTGCGCACACAAATTCGTCACACAATACAACGCGCACACAGACGCGCATTGAGCTAATAATTCACCAAAATTTATAAAAAATAAATATTATAGTTTAAAATATAAAAATTTTAGAAAAAAAATAATAAAAAACAATTTAAAAATAAGAAATAGATTAAATTTAGCATGGAATGTTCTGAAATGCTGAAATCCATCATGGAGGCAAATTTAATAAAAAATAATTCGAAAATAAAATTTCAAAAATAAAAACAAAAATTCTTACTGAAAAATCGCCATCAAAATCGATAAAAATTAAAAATCAAATGTTCGAGAATTAAAATCATCCTGAGTTTGTTTTACTGCATCAATAGCACGCCTATATACTTACACGTCAAACAGAGGCTATATAAACTAACACATTTCGTCACTTAAAAAACGAAAAATGCAAATGCAAATTCTAATGCTTACTCTTATGCCAAATTTTTGATTTAGATTTTCTGAGATTGTGAGTAAGGACGATTTCATTGTGAATTATAAATTATTATTATTTAAACCTTGTTTTCATGCTTTCTATTTAACTATAGAGGTGTAGGTTTGAGTGAGATCGTTGGTTATCATCGACTTTGAAGCGAGATCCCAGCCAATCCTGCACCCTCAACTTTATCATTTACGATCGCAGATCACCACATGCACCTATTTGTATTATACATCGCGGGGTCGTCGGAGGTCGTACCGACTCAGTGGTATAGGCCACTGGGTTCGTCGATAAATTACCTCTGGTACGGCGGAGTTCTTGGAACTCGTTATCGATATTATAGTACGGTAGTACATTACCGAATCACACACACATTAGGGCTTGTCGTAGTGAGCACAGTGCGGCCACGAAAGCAAGCAACTTTCTTTAAATCGACTTTTCTCATGCATAATATACATATAACGTACACACTAAAAATTAACACTAATACATTACCCTAGGTATGATAAACGGAGTAAAGCTCCAGACTCAAACTAATAACAATTCACAATTAAGGTAGACGGTTAAATATCATCAAGAACCAACTCTACCTATACGTTTGTCGAATCTAGATGTATAAATGTCTTAAACAAATTTTCTAGTAATTGTGTAAAGTAAAGGTTTTTTTTAAAAAATGATTGATTTAGTAGTGATAGCATTCGTAAAGGTGTTCGACATGCGTATCAGCAAGACTTGGATTTTAAATTGAATAGACTCTAAACTAACTATAAAAATACAAATCGTAAACCCATAAAAGTATAAATTATCCTCTCAATTTCATAAGAATGTGAATTATACTTATAGATTTAATTTCTTCGAGATATAAATTATGATTAGTTATAAAGGTATGAATTTTAGATTTAATTTCTTGAAATTATGAATTACAAATTTATATTGATGATAAAAATTATAAATTATAACTCTAAGTTAATTATGAAAGTATAAATTATAATCTTAACGTCATGAAATTATAAATTATAAAATTATATTAGCTTTAGAAATATAAACTATAAATTTAACTTCATAAAAATATAAATTATAAAATTATATTAGCTTTAAAATATAAACTATAAATTTAACTTAACTTCATAAAATACAAATTGTAGACTTGAGAGTGTGGATTATAGAGTTATCTTAGCTTTAGAAATATAAACTATAAATTTAACTTCATAAAAATATAAATTATATTAGCTTTAAAATATAAACTATAAATTTAACTTAACTTCATAAAATGTCAATTGTAAACTCAAAAGTGTGGGTTATAAAGTCATACTAGCTTTAAAAATATAAACTATAAATTTAACTTCATAAAAAAATAAATTATAAACTTATATTAGCTGAAAGACTATAAATTATAATCTTAATTTGGTCATAAAAGTATAAAACATAAACTACGTTAGCAATAAAAATATGATCTATAATAAGTTGTAAATATTTTATAAATACCCCCCCCCCAAGTTACGTAATCGTCGAAATAAATGTCCAGATTCCCAATCTAACTTATATACGTATATTTGGAAATTATAAAGTATAATTTACATTTTTTCATAAGTACCCCCCTCAAACTATACATTTGGCGAAAACAATACATATAGTAATAAATTAACTTATATATGTACAGTTATCAAACTTGATAATTCCTCAGGTCACCTAACCATTAATTATTGTCTAAATACATTAATACATTACCTTTACGATATAAATTTGGAAAATTTTGATAAATGACCCCCCTTAATTCATATAACCATCAACCACTACCTGATACACTCATTTAGACTATTTAATATATATCCTTAATTTAGATCACTTTTAAAAATTATAGTTGAAAATTTCCATCAAAGACCCCCACAAACCATATAGTCATCAACTACCACCTAAATATACTAAATTAACTTATCTTAATATATATTTAACTTATATTATATTTTAAAATATAAATTGAAAATTTTCAAAAAGGACCCCCTTTCAAATCATGTAGCCATTAACTATTCCTTAGGTATACTGAATCGTGTCATCTTCGTATAGAGTTAAATTATATTCCATAAATTTTCGTAAATGATCCCCCCCATAGGTAGTAATCTTATAAAAATATAAATTTACATTTATTATTATTATTATTATTATTATTATTATTATTATTATTATTGTTATTATTATTATTATTATTATTATTATTATTATTATTATTATTATTATTAGCATTGTTACCAGTAACATTATCACTCTTACTATTATTATTACTATTATCATTATTATTATTATTATTATTATTATTATTATATTATTAAAATAATTATCTTGATTTCATAAAAATAAAATTATAAAACAAATTATTGATTTTGGGATTCCCCTATCTCTAAATTTAGTTTCAATGGCCCTATCTTCCAATAAAATTACGGAAAATCACTAAAATCTATTTTTAGTAACACCCCCCCCGGAAAACGACATCAATAGTATTAATTTAAATTATATCCATATATATATATGTGTGTATATGTGTATATGTATGTGTGTGTATATATATATATATATATATATATATAGGTGTGGATGGGTGTATGTATATATAGATTTATAAAATAACCTTATAAAAATATGACCACCCTTCCCCATAAAGACCCCAAGTTGTATAATAACAGGAATTAAGGTTAATTCTAGTCGTCCTATAATCCTAAAATTTTTTTTTGATTTTGCATGTATTATTATTCTCATTATTACCCTTAGTGTTATTACTATTACTACGATTATTATTATCATCATTATTATTATTATTACTATTATTATTATTACAGTTATCAATGTTATTATTATTATTATTATACATAGAATAAGAATGAATGAATAAAAAGAATATATACAAATAAAATAAATATTCAGTTAGATTTAATTTTCAAAAATATTATAATCTGATTACATTAAAAATTGATACGGTGCGTAGCAAAATTCACAAAACCAATCAAACTGACAATTGGGAAATTTACGAAATCTTCCAAACCAGCAAGAACACCAATAATAGTACCATTGATAACTGATGAACATTTCAAAAAACGGACAATTTCTTCCTGTGATTTCACAACAATGCTGCGAGAAACCTTTAACTTATCTTCATGAACAAAGCCAGGCGAATGAGAAACGTAAAATACCCAGTTCAAATGCAAAATAATACAAGAAATAATTTTCACCAATCTACTAAAATAGCCACAGCGAGTGAATAGAACCTAAAAAAGGGAACAATTCCTGTTAACTTGTACCTGAAACATTAGTGAAAATAGATGTAACAATATAAATTACCAAACTGAATGAGGATAAGTGGGGATTGTGCCACTGCTAACTGCCGCAACTGAGGAAGAAGCAAGCATTTCGAAAACAAAGTTCGTTGCTAGTGCTTCTTTCTCAGCGAGGTCGTATCCAGTTGCAATTGCATACATAATTACTTGAAAATTTAATTCCTGAATAAATATAAAAATTTAAATTCACCGCTTTGAGGTGATAAGTAAATGACTATCACGTCCTCATTTAAAACAAATATTTAATAATATAACTTAATTTATTAATTTAAGTTAAAGACTTATTACTTTAATTTATTATAAAATTTTAATTTTGCACTAACTTAATTTATTAATTTGGGTTAAAGATTTATTACTTTAATTTATTATAAAATTTTCATTTTTCCGATGGAATATTAGTTTTAGGCTAAATTAATATAAGATTAAAATTTAGACTAGTTGCAAATTTTCGTGGAATGGTGTGATAAGGCGGTCTAGGTAGCTTGTCGGGATAGGTTGACAGAGTGGACCAGACGCAATGAGCATTTAAACCATAATTAAGTAGGGCAATGGACAACTTTAGGTAACGAATCTCATTTAGATGTCAGATGCAAGGAGATCCAACGAAGACGGAAAAGTTGACCCATCTTCAGGGAAGGTAGGACAGATTGACCCATGAATAATGATGATTTGTACGAATGGTGGGGTGGGCTGACACCGTGGAAGAATACAAGACACGTTAACAGGTTATCGGTAGCACTATCCGACGACAGGGACCATGTAAAGCGGACATAAACCTTCTATCGGCAGTCCGTGAACCCAAAGGAGTGTTCGACAATTACAGTGCAAGTAGTGCGCTCACTTTTTGCGAGCACTCACCCTCTTGATACAGTACCAACGTTGATCGCTCAACGGGTATCAAGCGGTACTCAATGTTGTATCTTGGGTTACGCTGGTAACAGCACTAAAGAGCAAAATATTTGATCATCAGTAACCCAACATAAAATATTAATAGAAATTTTATTTATTGATGGATATTATTTTTTGCTTTTTAATGTTCCCTTTTGCAACTTCTTGCTTTTTCATTATATTTAATTATTCGTGTATTAATTTTTTAATTAAGTGTTTGGTTTAATAATATGTTTGATTGGTGTAATTTTTATCATTATTTTAAATATACTTATTGAGGTATGTTTATGTTCACTGTTCCAACGTCTTATTCAAATTACGATTAATTAACTTATTTTAATTAAGTCTTTTTATTACTGGCGTTCTGTCCCAGCACATAATCGGCTTTTATCGAGCAAAATTCCAAAAATATTAGTAAATACAATTAAGTGTGCCAATTCAAAATTTTATTTCAGAATTAATTTCTATATTTAAACAAGGAAATATTTCTATTAAATCATATATATATATATATATTAATTCAATAGAGAAAATATAACCAAACATTTATTAATATTAAATTGAATAAATACTCAAACTTCAATTCCGTGCAAAATCGGGCACAATTCAATTACAATAATATTAATGTTATGATCAAAAAGTTGGGATAACGATCTCAATCTATTTCAGATTTATGATTAAGAATCTGACCACGTAAAATAAGCCGTTGAGACTTAAAAAATAAATATCTCAATTTCTAATAAGAATTTGGTTTGGGTGCAATAATCCCACAGGTATTATTATTGCTTGGTACATGTCATAAAACCTAGACCTAGGGTTTCCAAAGGATTTCTTTTATATTTCCAGTAATTTAAGCTTATTAAACCTTAACAAGTTAATAATAACCTTGTAGGAATAGTGTAGTAGCAGAGCAGAGTTCTTAAGGTTATTTTTGTTTATGAAGATTGCCAGCTAAACAGGCATCATTGAAATATAGAAAAATTTAATTTTCAATTCTAAAAAATCTCAACAAAATCTCGAGGACGAACAGAGTTACTCTCTCGGAAATAAGGCTGAACGTAGAAGGAATAACCGAACATTGTTAATAACTTATATTAAATTATTTATCATTTTATTCTAAAAATTCTCCTTTGTTGAAATCATTTTTCTTATCATTTTTCATTCAAACGAAAATAATATTTGTAATTGTTATAAAAATTATTTGCTTCAATACAGAAAATGTACAATAAAAATTTTGAAATTAATTTTCGTTTTCATTTATTTTTTCAAGATAAAATGAAGTTTATTTATTGGTTTCATTGGTTATCTACAAAAATACTTCAAAATTATATAATTGATTTACTAGGAGAAATTTATAAAAGTACAATTCCAATTATCTTACCAAAGGTTCCTCCACATTTACTTGTGCAAAGTTGAAAAATAAATTAATGCAACTTTCCAGTGTTATTGGGAATTTCGATTTCTGAGTAAAAATGATTAAGTATGAAAATAATAAAACTTATTATTATTATTATTATTATTATTATTATTATTATTATTATTATTATTATTATTATTATTATTATTATTATTATTATTATTATTATTATTATTATTATTATTATTATTATTATTATTATTATTATTATTATTATTATTATTATTATTATTTACTATTTCTATCCTATTATTTATTATTTCTATAAGTTTGAAAATTTCCTAATTTTTAATATTTTTACGTATTATGCTTTCACAATTTGAATTTGGATTCAATAAGAACTGATCTGTATAAAAATAATTGTAATAATTATGATGGGCAAATTGCAATTTACATATGGGCGACTTCCTTACGTATTCAACGCAAATTTACATACACTTCACTTATTAATATTTCAGATTTTGAGTGATTTCAGTAGAAATTAATTATATTTCGACAGCTTCCCTTTATCTTAAAAATAATACGGTAACAATGTATTAATTGATATAAAAACAAACATAACTAATTAACTAAGCTAAAAGTCTCTAATGATTAAATAATTAAATACAGACAATAGAAGTCATTTATAAAGATAATTTTTTCAATTATATTCTCTAAAATTCAAGTTCAGTTTTCTAATGGATACACTTTGGTATGTCAACATATTGTCAATATGTATAGCAAAATTACTTATGGCTTAAAACATTATTAAAACCCTTTCGTTGGCTGATATTTAACAGAAATGAAAGAAAACTTGTACAAATAATCTGACAGGAACTGCCAGCGTTAACGATTTCATCGCTTGAAAAGATTCATTGCAAATATAATTACAAGTATCACAGGTCATTTGGAATGTTAACTGGCCATAAAAATTATCTAAAATCAAATCAAATGATTATTCAATGATTATTCCGTTTGATTATTCAAATTTGTTTTATAAATGAAAGTATGTCTCACTAACCAGTTGGTTTAATATCTCCTTGCATTCCACCTTATTTTAGTTGTCTTGAAATCCGTGAACTTATTTCAGAATTTGATTTAGTACAAAATTTACTCAGCTTTTTTAGCATGCCTGTAGTAGAATTTTACATTTTTATTGATAATTATGGGCCAAAACAGAACCTCAATTAGGTTATTTTTCTTACTCCTGTTTTGGCGCCCACAACGTCCTGAAAAAAGAATTTTAAAAAAAACTATATAGCGATAATTTACTATAGTAAATTATCGCTATAGAAAAAAAATCGAAAATAAAATTGAAAGCAAAGCTAACAAAAAACAATAATTATAGATTTCTATAGCTTGATCGCAATTACCCCTTTTCTTCCAAGCTAATCTAAAAGAAGATATAAAGACATTTCAGAAGTTGGATTGCAATTGTCCATTTCTTTCAAGCTAATCTAAAAGAAGATACAAAGGCATTCCCTAAATCAGGTCAAATTAATTTTATTCATTAATAAACGTTTTGTAGTTACATTGTTTGTTATTTATTATTTTAGCTGGGTTTTATAAACACGCACCCCAATTGTCCCGCCACAATTTTAACGGTGACTCTATCGGGTTCATCAAGCTCCTTACAACATAGGCATTTAAATACTAACTACCTACCCATTACACGCACAATAGTACATCACATAGATACTGTAAATCAATTAAGTAAAAATAAACCCTCGGACATAACAACATAACTGGTGTCAGAAGAAAAAAAATATATACAACACACACGCATTCGACATTCGTTCTTCAATCACTACGCCTTTCAGCATACTTATTATAGAAGTATAAAGGATAGTGACTCTTTTGGCTGAACACAGTAAGCCATACCCTTGAACAATCTCATTTTTTTTTCAACACAGCAAGCAATAAAAAAAACATCAACAAACCAAATCAAACAAATCCAACAAACATTCCACAAATACCCAACAACTACGAAAATACTCAAACATCAGAAAGCACCAATTACTACTAAAACCCAAACACCAACACAGAAAACACATACCATTAATTTAATAATCAACCCAAAAACAAATATCCCCAAATATTTCACAAATGACAACGGAACACCGCAAAAATGGTTAGAATTCGCCAAATTAACCCTAACGCTATCGGGAATCAAGTCAACAAAATCCCTATGCTCCAGCATAATAGCGGCACTACCAAGCAACAAATTAAACGAAATTGCCGATCAAATTGATGAAATATCAAAAGACGACGACCTTTTTACAAAACTGTGTAACATATTGACCAACAAAAACAAGGTCAACAGAAGGTAAATGCTAGAGTCATGCCTCAACAATACTCAGTTAGGGGACAACAAGCCCACAGATTTCCTACGACAATTGAAACAAAAACTGGAGTATCTAAAACCAAACATAACAAACTCCGGTTCCAACTAATTGGTGAAAGAATTCTTCATACGCGCTATGCCACCAGAAATCGGACGAATCCTAGCCGCAAGCAGCAACGCGGATGTCGAAACACTCGCTGACATAGCGGATAAAATAAACGAAGAAATCTACCCCACAATCTGTAGTACCCAAAACTACAACAGAAATAAAACAAACTACAATAACCAGACAAACAACAAAAATACTGAACCGAACGAATTATCAAACCAACTAATAAACACACTAATTAGCAAATTCGACGAAATAATAATCGAAACCGACAAATAAAGGCAGAACTGGCCGAAATAAAAGAAAAATGCAACAAGCAAAATTTCAATTCAAACCAAACTACAGACGTATACAACAGAAATAACTACAACACAAGCCAACCATATTACATTCACAACAGACAAAACGACAACCAATCTCCAGACGGAAACAACAGGCAAAACTTCAGCCGCAGACAATTCCCAAACAATCATTACCAAAACCGGTCAAACTCCCCAAACCGCTACAACAATTACCGAAACAACAGGACAGAAAGGGAATCAAGAAACGATTTCCTAAACAAAAACTACTGCTACTTTCATAACAAATTCGGTGACAAGGCATACAAATGCGTAAAACCCTGCGACTATCACAAAACTGAGCAGGAAAACTAAAAAAGTCACCAATGATAGCACCCACATTAGATGGCAAAAACAATACATTTTGGGTGCACTCAAATAACACAGAATTTCTAATAGACACCGGTTCGGTGATCTCATTACTGCCACACTACATGTATAAAACTACAAAAACTGCAGATAAACCGTTAACAACAGCCAACGGAACAAGCATCAAAACATTCGGACAACAAACACTAAATCTGAATATAAACAAAAAAAATTACAACTGGACATTCACAATAGCTGACGTTCAACAAGCAATAATAGGAGCAGATTTCCTAACAAAATACAACCTTCTAGTGGATTGCAAAAACAAACAAATATTAGAAAATACTGATACAACAACATCACAATACATCATGAACAACAGAGAGAAACCAAAAATTGACATAGGCGTAGTAACTTTAAACACAAACAACAAAACTAATCTAGAAAAAATTACACCAGAAATCAACAAAATCCTAGAACGATACAAAGAACTAATGTAACTAGTCCAATTCGATGACAAATCAGAACAAACCACCGAACACGCAATACTGACAAATGGAAATCCAGTACATGCAAAAGTAAGACCACTGGATCCAAAAAAAATAGAAATCACAAAAAACATTTTCAACGAACTATTGGAAAACAACATAGTCAGACATTCATGAATGGTCTTCAGCACTGATGCTAAAACAAAAAGCTAATGGCGAATGGAGAGCTTGTGGCGATTACAGACTTCTGAATAAAATAACGGAACCAGATAGCTACCCATTACCTATAATAAAAGACATAAAAAACCGAATAAACGGCGCCAAATACTTCTCAAAAATAGACTTGCAAAAAGAATATCACCAGATACCAATCAGAAAAGAGGACGTAAAAAAGTCAGCAATAACAACACCGATAGGAATGTTCGAATACAATAGAATGCCTTTCGGTTTACGAAACTCCGCAGCCACTTTCCAAAGAGCCATGGACCAAACAATGAAAAACAACAAAAACACAATCGCCTATCTAGACGACATCCTAATAACTAGCTCAGACAAAGAAACACACCTAAAAGACGTCGAAAAAGTATTCGAAAGGCTGAACAAATCAAAATTGAAAATAAACATACAAAAATGTGAATTCATGAAAGCTGAAATAAATTTCCTTGGTCACACACTGAACGACAAAGGAACACAACCTAACCCTAACCATAAAAAATTACAAACTCCCGAGAAACACAAGAGAGCTGAGGAGATTTCTAGGGATGGTAAACTTTTACCATTCTTATATCCCAAACTGCAGTAAATTACTAGCACCACTAAGCGACCTTATCAAAACAAAACGGAATGTCACAATAAACTGGAATTTGAAAATCATAGAGGGAAAATCGACCAAAAAACTGGAAATCAAATAGCTAATATTGAAATATTAATTGCGGGCCGAATGTTTGACATGGATGAAGTATATGATTAAATATATAAAAAACAAATATAGCGTAATGCTCTACTTATCAATATTAAGTAACTAAAAATATTAAATTCAAATATTTATTTCAACAAAATGTTTTATAAAAATTCAGCTAAATTCATGGGCATCTCGTCGATTTTGGTTTTGTAAAAGGTTTCAAGAGCTTGCATTTCAGAAATATCGTTATCTGTAACAAAATTTAAAGCAACTCCTTTCCTGCCAAATCGTCCACCACGACCAATTCTGTGAATATAATTTTCTCTATTCTTTGGTAGATCATAATTAATGACCAGTGAAACTTGCTGGACATCGATTCCACGGCATAACAAATCAGTCGTGATCAGAATTCTGGTCGATCCACTTCTGAATTCATTCATTATTTGATCTCTCGACAATTGTTCCATTTCTCCATGTACCGAAGAAACTACAAAACCCTTACTTTTAAGATTTTCTGTTAAAGATATGACTTTGTTTTTGAAATTACAAAATATTACAGCTTGTGTGATTGTTAATGATTCATAGAGATCGGTCAAAGTATCAAATTTGTACTCTTCTTGACTAACGTTAATATAAAATTGTCGAATTCCTTCTAAAGTCAATTCTTCTTTCTTGACTAGAATTTTTACAGGATTTCTCATAAAACTTTCTGTTACTGTGAGAACTTCATCGGGCATTGTTGCAGATAAAATGAACATTTGAGCATCCGCTTCGAGATAGGTTACACACTCACAAACATCTTCTTTGAAACCTCGACTCAACATTTCATCGGCTTCATCAAGTACAAACATTTTTATATATTCTGATTTGATGTGACCTCGTTTAAGCATATCCTTCACTCTTCCAGGAGTTCCAACTACAACATGCATTCCACTTTCTAATTTAGATATGTCATCTCTTACATTTCTTCCACCAATGCATGCGCAACATCTGGCTGACAAATAATCCCCGATTGTCATGATAACTTTAAGAACCACAATCAAATTCGGTTCCAGTAAGAAACGATGAAACAGAAACCCAAAATATTATATCTATGGATGAATATGAAAATAACAATCATACCATAATAGATTTACCGTCACCGATTAGTATTTCTGTTGAAAAAAACAAAAATCCTACCACAGACGATTTGGCGACTAGTACCGTGAATGATTATTTGTCAGATAATGAACTTCTGGTATCTCCATATGAAGGCAATAATAATAATGTTAGTTTAGATGTAAATACGTTTAGTACTGATCCGAAAGATTGGGCATTTCCGACATCTTCTGTTTTTAGATCTGCCGTTATTAAGTTAGGCCCAAAACAGATAAGTCTTAAAAACTTTCCAAAGAGTAGTAATGGAAGATCATTTTCCAGTCATTATTTTATGAGAACGTTAGTAAATGGTGAGAAACAAAAACGAACTTGGCTTCTTTATTCGACCGTTAGAAATGAAGTGTTTTGCTTTTGTTGTTTCTTGTTTGGACCTGAATCAGAAAAAGAAAATCGTTTCATTAAAGGATACAATAAGTGGCAAAAATTATCAGATATTATCCAAAAGCATGAAACTGGAAGTTTTCATATAAATTGTTTCCTGAAATGGAAAAAATTAGAAGATAATTTAAAAAATGATAGCACAATTGATCAGCTTCTAATTTCATCAATAAATAAGAGGAAACAAGAACTTATTCAGATTCAAAGCAGAATTTTAGATGCTATTATCTTTTTGGCCGAACATAATTTAGCTTTTAGAGGTACTAGCGAAAACATTGGAAGTCCGAAAAATGGTAATTTTTTAGGTTTAATTGAATTTTTAGCCAAATACGATACGATACTGAACGATCATCTTGAAAAAATTAAATCTAAAAAAATACATATCCACTACCTTTCTAAGACTATTCAAAATCAGTTTATTGTATTACTGGCTAATGAGATATCTAAAAAATAATTTCAAAAGTCAGAGTCCAAATATTTCAGTATTCAAGTAGATTGTACGCCTGACTTATGGCATAAGGAACAAACTACATTAATTTTAAGATACGTTTTTCAGGATCTCGAAGCAAAACAGTATAAAATAAATGAAAGTTTTTTATGTTTTCTAGAGGCTTCTGACACAACAGGAGAAGGACTAACTAAATTAATATTATGTGAGCTCGAAAGAAATGGTATTGAAATTCAAAATTGCAGAGGACAAGCTTATGATAATGGTGCAAACATGAAAGGAAAATACAAAGGAGTCCAAGCAAGAATATGTGATTTAAATCATCTTGCGTTATATGTTCCTTGTTTAGCCCATAACTTTAATTTGCTTTTATGCGATGCTGCTTCATCCTCTCTACAGTGTAAGAACTTATTTGGAAATTTACAACGTATTTATACACTGTTTGCTTCATCCACTAAACGTTGGGAAATTTTAATAAAATACGTACATATAACATTAAAACCTTTGAGTGAAACTCGTTGGGAGGCCAGAACAGAGTCAGTAAAACCTGTAGTATCTCAATTGCCGCTAATACGTGAAGCTTTAGAAGAACTAGCAGCAACATCAAATGATTCAAAAACAGTTTCAGAAGCCAATGCTATACTAGATTATATCGTAACAATGCCATTTCTTGTATCATTAATTGTATGGAAAAATATTCTAATTGATATCAATAAAATAAATAAAATGCTACAAGCAGAAGCAGTAGTTCTGAGTGCAGCTATTGGTTTGGTTGATGCAGTGTTAATAAAACTACAAAACTACCGTTCATCACTTTTCGAGGAAGCTGTTAAAGAAGCTCAAATCTTTGCAGAAACACTAAATGTTTCAACAGATTTTCCGGTGATTCGATTGCGCAAAAGGAAACGGTTATTTGATGAAATTTGTAGCGATGAAATGCCAGCTGATCCAGTTTTAAATTTTAAGATTTCATTTTTTCTTCCATTAATAGACATAATTTCATATGAATTAGAAAGCAGATTTGCTGATGCAAAAGCAATTTGCAGCAAATTTAATTTTTTACTTAATTTAAAAAATATATCAGACGTGCAATTACAAGATTCTTGTAAAGAATTTATATCATTTTATACTGGAGATGTATCCACTGATTTAATTTCGGAAATTTTTTTGATAAAAACTTTTATTCCAGCAGAATTCGACAGCAAAAATCTTTTGGATGTTTTAAATTTTTTAACACCACAATATTCTGATATATTTCCTAATTTTATAATTGCGTTGCGTATATTTTTAACCTTTTCTGTAACTGTTGCTAGCGCAGAGAGATCATTCAGTAAGTTGAAGCTAATTAAAACTTACCTTCGTTCTACTATGGCTCAAGAAAGATTATCGTCATTGGCGTTATTGTCGATCGAAGTAGATGAAGCAAAATCAATAAATTTTAGTCAATTGATATCTGTTTTTGCGGAAGAAAAGGCAAGGAGGCTTAAATAAGAGTTATGTTTTTCGTATTTTTATTTTGGATTTTTATCTTAAATAAATTTCTATACTATTTACAAAAGTTCAACAAGTTGCAAATGAATTTTAAGTGCAATTTTTTTATGTTTTTTTTTCGTTATATATTTTTTTGTTGTTATATTAATATAAATAAATAATTATTTTTTTTCTTAAAAGCTAATTATATTTAAAAAAAATCAAGTATTTTTTTAATAGCTGTGAATATTAAAAGTAAATAAATAAATCATGTTATTGTATTAATTAAAACTTATTGTTATTTTATTAGAAGAATAATTTTTTTTAAATGAATGGAAGAGGGCCCCAAAATCAAAATCGCTTCTTGCACCTGGGCCCCCAAGTGGCTAGATTAAATTGAATAA